>PVKB01004228.1:0-153089 GCA_004027205.1 Ctenodactylus gundi | reverse complement strand
CTTGATTATTTTTCAAATAGTGCTCAAATGAATGTAATCTTCTGATTTAAATATAGGAACTGTTATTATGTGTGGAATTTTTGTGTTTCATAATATAAGGTCATCTCAAGGACATATTAAGTGCCCCATTTCAACATGGGGGATATTCTTGAAGTTTTGCATTTTAAATAAATTGCAGTGCTACTGACAGTGATGAATACGTTGATTTTTTAATATATATATATATTGTCACTAGGCATGTTTTGGTGAAGGTATCATTGTAGTGTTTTGTTTTCTTTTAAAATGAATTCACTATATTTAGAGTAGCTGTATGTTTCCTGCAAAACTGAGAGGAAGGTACAGTGATAACTTCACACGTCCTCTTCTACGTCGTAACAATAGCCTGCCCCTTTTCCTACATCCCGCGACCGTTGATGAGTCTACATCGACATATCATAAACACCTAATGTTCTTATTTCGTGTCAGTGTTTCCTCTTTGGGTTTTGCATTCTGTACGTTTGAACAAATGTACAGTGACACGTGTCAGCTATTATAATAGCATTCGGAAATCTTTCATTGTCCTGAAAATCTCTGTGGTCATCCTACTCATCTTCAATCCCAACCTATGAAAACCTCTAGTCTCCTAATTGTCTCCAGAGATTTTCCTTAAATATTTTGAATCATACAGTATGTAAAGCGTTTTAAATTGGCTTCTTTTAAATAAGGTTACACGTACAAGTTTCCACAATATCTTCCCATGGCTTGGACTTCTTTTTAGCATTGGATAGTACTTCTAGCTTGGAGGTCTTGTGTTTCTTTTTTAACCAACAAATAACATCTCATTGTTTGGACATACCAGGGTTTATTTATAAACTGTTCTACTGAGGTATATCCTGGTTGCTTCAATGTTATGGAATTATGATTAAATCAGTTATAAAATTCATTTGCAGATTTTTGTTTAGGTATAAGTTTCCAACTCTTCATAATTGCCAAGTAGCATGATTGCCGATTGTTTGTATGGCGTAGGTATCTTTAGATTTGTAAGAAACTACCAAATTTTGTTTAGCATTCCTATACTACTTTGCATTCCCAACAGGAAAAAAATAGGCATTCTTTTTTCCCCCCTTTTATTAGTATCCATTTACAATGTACGATGGTTACATTAAGCTTCAGAATTTTATTCACATACATATTACATCAATTTCACATTCCCTTCCCCTCCCCTTTTCTCCCCTGACTTCCAACATCTCACATGCTTGACTCTTTTTTATTTACATTCTGGTTTTCTCATATTAAAGAGACATGCAGTATTTAATCTTCTGAGTCTGATTCACTCTATTAGGCATAATAGTCATAAATTGTATCCATTTTCTTGCAAATGACTCAAATAAGTTTTTATGGCAAAGTAGTACTCCATCGTGTACATATTTCACATTTTGTTTATCCATTGGTCCATTAATGGCTGTTTCAGCATCTTTCATAATTTTGCTATTATTTGTGCTGCTTGCTATAAACACAGATGTACCTATACCTCTGCTGTATGGTACTTTTAATTCTTTGGAAAGATACTGAGAAGAGGTACCACTGGGTCAAATAGCATATCGATTTTTAGTTTCTTAAGGAATCTCCATACTGTTTTGCATAATGGTGTTATCAATTTTCAGACCCACCAGCAATGTTAAAGAATTTTTTTTTGCATCCCCACCACATCTACTGCTTTTGAGTTCATGATTGAAGCCATGCTCACTGGGGTAAGAGGGTAACTCAGTTTTGTTTTTTTTTTTTTTTTTTTTTTTTTTTTTTTTTTTTTGATTTGCATTTTTCTAGTGGCTAAAGCTGTTCAACAGGTTTTCATGTGTTTGCTGGACATTTGTACTTCTGAGAGCAATCTATTCACTTCAAATGCCCATTTTTAATTGGGTCTTTAATTTCAAGGAGAGGATTATAGTTTTCTTCATTTTTGTATAGTCTACTGATAGTTATTAGCCCCCAGTCTGAAATGTAGGTAGTAAATTTTTTTCCTGCTCCATCATTTTTTTCCTTCAACCTGTGATTCTTTCCTTTGTTGTGCAGAGGTTATTAATCTGCTATAATCCAAGTTATTAATCCTGGGGTTATTTATTTTGTATCATGTATCCTACTGAGAAAGTCTTTGTCCATGCCTATATCTTCAAGAATTTTTTTTAACCTATTTTGTCCTCGAGGAAGTTAAGTGTTTCTATTTTAATATTTATATCTTCAGACCACACTGATTTGATTTTAGACTATGGCAATAGGAGTGACTTCAGATTTGTTCTCCTACATATGGATGACCAGAAGAGTTTCACCATTTATTGACGAAACTATGCTTTCTCCAGTGTTTATTTCTGGCCCCTTTATTGAAGAGCAGATAGAGAAGGGTACTTCAACTCATCCCTTCATCCTCAGTTCTGTTCTATTGGCCAGTCTGTCTGTTTCTGTACCAATACTGTATGGTTTTTATCATTGTTGTTCTGTGATATAACTTCAGACCTAAAAACATGGTGCCACCTGCATTTGTCTGGATGATCAACATTGCTTTGGTTAATCTCTTTTGGTTCCACATGCATTTTAGCATTGTTTTACCTAGTTCTGTGAAAAATATTATTGGTATTTTGATAGGAATTGCATTAAATTTGTTTGTCACTTTTGGCCATTTTGACAGTATTTGTTCTGCCTAGGAGAGAACAGGGGATATCTTTCAATTTCCTAAAATCCTCTTCAGTTTCTTCTTTCAGCTAATTGTAGTTTTCATTGTAAAGGTCCTTCACTTTCTTGGTTTTAGTCCTAGGAGTTTAGTCTTTGGGATGGACTATTGAGAATGGGATTGGTCTTCTCATATTTTTTTTTTTAGTGAGTTCACTGCTAGTGCAGAGGAGTGCTATTGACTTTTTGTATTAATTTTGTGTCATGCAACTTGGCTGAATTCGTTAATTAGTTTTGAGTTTCCAGTTGAGTTTTGGGGTTTTGCTATGACAACAATCATGTCATCTGCGAATGAGACTATTTTAACCTCTCTTTGCAATACATGTTCTATGCATTTCATTTTCTTGCCTGATCACTCTAGGTAAGGTTTAAAGTACTATACTGAAAAGGAATTGTTAGAGTGAACAGCCTTGTCTTGTTTCTGACTTAAGAAGAAATGCTTTCAAATTTTCCACATTTAGTACTTCCCTATTTAGTATTGGCAGGAAGTTTAGCATAAATGGCTTCTCTCAGAGTGAATATTCTTGCTATACCATGTTCTTACAACATTTGATGTCTTCAGTGTTTCAAATTTTGGTGATTATAATAGATGTATTGGGATTTTTTTGTTTGTTTGTTTGCCATTGTTTGCCATTTTGATCAATGTAGCTTTACACTAAGACTGGAGTTCAAGTAGTATCGGACCTTATTGTGGTTTGGATGTGAAACGTCCCCCAAAAGTCCCATATATATGAATGTTATGGATTGTCAATGGAGCCATGCACTGTTGGGAGATTAGGGTCGGGTCTGGATGAATTGCAGGCACGTACACTGGATTATGTGAGTATGGTGGTTGTTTACTGCGCCTTGCACTCCTACTTTTTGCCTTCTTTATGGGACTAGATCCGACTTGCTTTGCCTTGGCCTCCTGCTGGCAATATCATGAGGAACTGTCTCCACCTGTGCCTCTTGCATGTATTTCCACTGCTGCTAGCTGCCTCTGAGTGGACTGTGACCTTCTGAAACTATGATCTAAAATGAACTTTTCCTCCCTTGATGTGTGGATGTCATGTCTTGAGTAACAACAATGAAAAAGTAACTATTTTCAATTCAGTTTTATTCTTCAATATCTTGTTGGCTATTGAATACCATCTTTCTCTTCAAATAAAATTTAGAATATTTTTTAAATCTACAGAACAACTTCCTGGGATCTTAATTGAGTTTGCCATTGAATAGATGGAGCAAATGGAGAAAACTTGATATTTTAATCAGTTTGAGTCCTCCTGTCTATCATTAAATATGTCACCATTTATCTCATTACACTCCGAATTATTTCACACATTTGTAGATTTTTCTCATAAATCTTATACATGTTTTGTTAGATTTATATATATATATTTAATTTGGGCGAGTGATAATGTAATGGCATACTGTTTTAATTTCAAAGTCCACTCATTCATCTGTGTAGGAAACAATTTGATTTAATCTGGTATCCTGCAATCTTGTTATAATTGTAGATTAACTCCAGGATAATGTTTAATTAATTCTTTTGAATTTTCTACATAATTGATCTTCTCTTCTCATCTGGAAACAAAGGCGTCTTCTTTCCCTTCATATCCATCCTCATTTTAAAGCTTGCACAGAAAGTCTTAGTGGATGCTCTCCATTAGCCCTAGTTTACTGAGAGGTTTTCATCATGGATAGGTATTGAATTTTGGCAATTTTTTTGCCCTTACAGATGTAATCTGTGATTTTTCTTTCTTAGCCTGTTAATGAGATCGGTTATATTAATTGATTTGAGGATTCCAAAGCAGCCTTACATACCTGAGATAAGTCTCACTTGGTTGTGGTGTAATTATTTTTGTGCTTGGATGGATTTGGCTTGCTAATATGATGCTGTTGAATTCTGTACCTATACTCACAAAAGATAGTCTTATTTTCTGTGGTCTTATTTTCTTGTAAAATCTTTGTCTGGTGTTAGTATTAAATTAGTACTGGCCTCGTGGGATGAGTTAAAAACTAGTCCCTCTGCTTCACCCTTCTGAAAAAGATTGGAGATAATTGGAATAATTTCTTCTATAGATGTTTATGAGAATTCATCAGGGAACACTCGTAGGCCTCTTGCTTCCATTTTGGAAGTTTAGTAATTATTAATGTAATTTCTTTAATAGATTTTTGCCTGTTTTGTCTTGTGTGAGTTTTGGCAGACTGTATCTTTCAAAGAATGGGTCAGTTGCCTCTAGGTTATTAAGTTTCGGGGCATAAGGTCAATCATATTATTTTAGATTTTTCAGTAATGCCACAAGTGTTTGTCACTTTCATGTGTTTATACTTCCTTTGCTTCTGAAATAGTGTAGTAAGCAATTTGCAAATGTTATAATTTTTAATGCAGTGAAAGGTGTATTAACTAAACTTGTATTTTGAACATTCTCAGCACAATGTTTAGATTCTACTTAAGAAGTTAAATTGGGAAAAAAATACAAAAAAGTAAAAACTACTAGTGTTTAAAATCTTATTCTTTAATTTGGAGGTGCTCTTTAAAAAGATTTTCATCAGTATTCTGAAAACAAATGTTTATATCATATCAAATAGTGAGTTTGTGGATTGTGGCAACTAAGCTTTCTTGGAGTCTCTCACTATATATTAGCAAATCAAAGTTTTGGGATGTCCTACAGTTAAAAAGATGTCTGTTCAACTTTTTAATCTTGCTTCAGTTGTTAAATTTAGTTTTATATTTGTAGACTCTTTTGCTTTCACATGTAATGACATTCTCCACAATATTTTTTAAATCTATTTTGGAAATGTTAAGTTACATAGTTTTCATTCCAGCGAAAGAAGAAATTCTAGTGTCTAAAGTTGTACTTCTCTGGGGTACCACTTTCTTTACAGAATACACCATAGAAGTAAAATGGATGTCTACAAGGAACTTGAATAACACTACAAAAAACACAGGATTTCTTCTGTAATCATACCTTAAATCTACCCCCAACGAATTCCTCTGCATTCACATGAAAGTGTTTCTGTATCAGTGATCCTCTGAGGGGTGGAATGAATTGTCTGTAATTTAGATGTAAACCTCTCTATTCACATAACTTGACACATGAGTGGAACTCAAACCATCCAGATAGAACATTTCCCTTAAAATTCTTTATTAAGTGTCACTTATGGCAGCCAGATGTTTGATAGGTCTGGAGAGAGAAAACAAACTGTTATACACTTTGAGTGGTCTACATTTCTGAAAGCAGGGCCGTGCAAAACCAAAATTGGTATTTAATTAGGAAAGAAGAGACTGTCTCTTATATATTACCCAAAGCCCTCCAAATACTGGTGCGCTGCACTGTTTCTTCCAGAAGTGTAAAACTGATCAGGTGCCTGAATTATGGCTCAACTATGAAGCAAATTTTTAAACCCTGTATTAAGATTTTTTTATGTGGGTATTTCAAAAGTCATGGGTAACTAACAATTCTAGTCGATTATAAGAATTACAGTACTATTCCTGTGGTACATATGAGTTTAAACAACTTTTCTTTGTAGTATACATGCAGTAGCTTTTCAGTATACAAGCAAGCAAGTTAATTTTGCTTGTGTACTTGATTGGCTTAGGAGGCTACTCAGATGCTAGCAGCCCAAACTTCTGGATTGTCTGGGTGGGTCTTGGGAAATGACCTTGAAGACTATCTAGTACCACACCCTTTCAGCTCTGGCTTTCTATCTGTGTTCCCTGCTCTAGCCACCATGAATTTAGGATCTTTCGCCCACTGTACCTTGTCATCATGAGTTTTCTGCCTCAAAACCCACTAACATGAATTGAACCCATGGAAACCACGAGCCCAATTAAAGTTTTTCTCTTTTAAGATTTTTACTTTGTCCTGGTGATAGAAATCTGACCAATACCTCTGCCAACATAAGGTAGCTAAAACATGAAGCTCAAAAGAATGAAAAATAATTGACCTGCTAAATTGAGTAATTTAGACACTTAAAATTATACTTATGAAAAATAGGTGGGAAAAAGAGAAGAACACAAAATCAGAATAGAAAATAAGCAGCTTTTGAAAGAAACAACAAAATATGCCATATTCTATTTGTGTGAAGATGATAACAAGAAAGAAAAGGCTTTTTTTATATTGGGATATTTGCAAATAAAAAGAAATATAAGTATTGAACATTAAATCTTTGTTACTAGAAACCAATGATATGCATAAATGCAATTATAAAAAAGGAAGGGGAAAGCAATATAATTAAAATGAAGGTTATTCTATTTACATTATTAATAAATATAATCAGATTAAATAATGTCTTTCTCCAAATGTCTGCATGCTTGTCTCATCTTTTTTATTAAACTGCTTGAAAAATATATGAAGGCTTTGTGTTCAAAAATATTTCTGATTGAGTCACTCCACTATGAGTATCCTAGTTCTTAAGTATAAGACATCAGTTACTCCTTTTTAAAAGTATTGACATCTTCAGTTTCATGGAAAGATTCTTTCAGACACTTTTCAGATTTTGGAGGTACTATGAACAAATGTTGTACCTTTTCTTTTAAATTGTTAAAGATTAATCATGCCCGTGTGTTAGGTTGCTACGAACTATAAGCATACACAATAAAAGTTGACTTGTCAGTGAACCACACCTCCAAAGTGACTCAAAGACTGAAATTTATCAATATTTACTCGAAGACTGGATGTCCTCTTGCACATCTGGTGCACCTGTGTTGATTGAGTTGATACCTCTCCTTTGCACAAAGTGTCCCCTTTGTTCAGGATTGGGATTTGCATTATGCATTCTGTCTTTCATAAGATCCTCTGGTAAGAGACTGGGCTCAGTTTTATATTCAAGTGTTTAAATTCTAAGGTCACAGCCATGGTGCTGAAGGGAGCATTTCAATGACTTTAAAAGGAATTCAGTGATTTGGTAAAGGATGCTGGTATTTGTATGCCATAGGTCATAGGGAAAGAACATTGCTCCTTGCCCTGTTAATTGGAAATAATAAGAGAAAGTAAATTAAATCTTGCCATCCCCTTGCCCTGATTTAAAGAGACTTTGATCAACTGAAGCTTCTAAAAGTTCTCTCTCAAATTATCTCAAGTCCTTAATGACACTTACTCATGCTCCTGTTCCCAAGGGCTTCTTCCGCATGTGCAATTTCTGCCGTGTCAGAAGGTGATCTATGAGTCTGGAAGATAAAGTAGGTGGGACATGAGAGGTTTTTCCTAGTCTGCAAAGAGACAAGTTTATCATGAAAAGAATTTCAGAAGAAAAGCAAAATCTCCTTAAACTAAAAATACAATATTCATAAATATATTTGGAGTGGTACTTGCTCGTAACAGAATTGCCTTAGAAAATGACTTCTGTTTTTTAATAGGTGAATTGCAACATAAAACTGTATAAACTTTTTAAAAAACTATTTAAAAGATTATTGAATTTTGTTTGACACCCGAGATGACAGCAAATGTGATTAATTGCCATTCATAATTGCAGTTTCATTCCAGTGGATATTGCTTGTCAGTATCAATTAATAGCTCAACAAAAACCTCATTCGTTCCTGAATATTAAAGGATGATGGCTTGTGGGAATTATGCTAAAGTAGCACTTTCAATTAGATTTTGAATTTTATAGGGTACTCAATAATAGTTTATGAGTTTATAATAGTAAGTATCAGTGAGTTATTGTTGAGTTGTAATTACTATAATTATGTATGTTAATCTGGAGAATTGTAATTAGTGTGATCGTCATGTTTAAAAATAGACTGTTTCACTTAATTTTTCACATGGTGTATAGGTTCTGAAGTTCACTATGTGGGGAATAGACATGTCACAATAAGCTATAAATGCTCAAATATGACTATTGGCTTATTGGCTTGCCAAGGTGTCGGGCCAGTTAGTAAACTTCAGTGCATTGAGTGCACAGGCTAACCTCCGTGATCTGGTTTTCTCCTTCTATCATATAAGCAATTTGCCTTATGAATTTATAAGAAAAAAACGAGTGTATAAAAGAGCAAACTAGCGTGCAGTGCAACTTCCTAATTTAGAAGTCTGGAATTTGAATATTAGTCTGCTTCCAGAATCTTTTTAAATTTCTTCCAAAAGTATATTACTTGAAGAATTCAACTTTCCATCAACCCAGAGAAGATGAGGAAGCATACAAATTGGATACCATAAACTTTGCATTTACTTGCTATTGCTGTAAAAAGAAAACAGCCTACAAGGACATTATAGCACTCAAATAATACCCTCAAAAAGTTCCAAGGAATGTATTAATCAAATCCCCAGTGCTCATAAATCTGGTAATATTTTTAATCCTCATTATACAGAGTACATTGAAGCACTAAATGACAGTCCAATTCCTTTTTCCTCAGCATCATTGTACCAGTATAGTTAAAAACAAGAAAAAAATCAGGATAGTTTGATGATTAAATGAGTGATGACAGAGGGTCTGATTGCGTGGGAAACATGGAGATCATCCAGCAGATGCACTGACAACGTAGTCATTATACAGCTACCGGTGGGGAAAAGAGATGAATGCGGCACAGGCTGCCCTTCTGCCTTCTTTAGCTTGCTGTCCTCGTCAGTGGGGCTTATTAAATTGCTTGCATTGGCTCATAATTTTACACATTAAATTCAAATTATGTTATGCTTTATTTTGTGTTATTGTTTCTTTATTAAGGAATTAAGAACCTTTATCACTGTCAATGGAAGTTCAATAAAGGGTGCAGAGCAGAATTTCACAACACGGGTGAATTTGAAGGCAGAGAATACCATATAGAAAAGCAGAAATGTTACCTCTGATATCCTAAATAAACTTCTGTATACTTCTGGAGATGCCATTAACCATTCTGGGAAGACTCCATGCTTCTCAGACCTCAGAAATATCAAGCAATGTTTCTTTTGACAATTTGTGCCTGTGTGTTTTTTGTCATATACATGCTGAATTTATGTCATGGTGTTTCTGGAATTAGCCTGTACTCTGTCCATATCTCTTCTGTCCTTACTGGCTCTATGACTTGTACAGTGCAGCGTAACTTGGCTGGCCTTGATTTTCTCATCTGTCTGATGGGCAAATTGAAATCTGTCTTATTGCCCTGTCTTAAAGACTAAACTATTAATACATATAAACATGTACAAAGGTACCTGAACACAGGAATGACTAGAATTAAATCTATCATGGATTTTATTCTTTTTTAACATGTAAGACAATCTGTTGTCAAATCCTGACTTCACAGTTTTGGCTCAACACTGCATAGGGACCTTCTCTGACTACAGATGCATTCCTGTTGACTTTGCCCCAGCGTGTGAATTTCCTTAGGGCCCTAGTGCTATTTTGCAGTTTGAGGCTCCGGGAGATCTGCTAATATGGCAAAGGTGTCATCTACACCTTCCTACATCTCATCAGGAGCCTCGGGACCAAGCTCTTTGGCACATCCACCGGGCTCTCCTTGCCAGGTGAAACTGACCACACACTCTGAGACGCTTCATATAGCACTTCAACCAGCTTTGAATCTGCTTAGCCAGATTATGATTCTGCTCATGTATCTTTTTCTTGAATATGAGGACATCATGGCAGATATTGTGAAATGGCTTCCTGAAACACATTTTAACAAAACTAACCATGGTTGTCTCCAACTCGTCTCCTAATTAAAATTTTAATGTGCAACTTATAGGGTTACTCAATAATTGCACTCTGGAAAATGAATCTCTGTGTACACAAGGAACAATGAAAGGTATACCAAAATTTTAAAATCCTATAACTGGTGTTTAACTGCTAAAAGAAGAAGAAACAACAACAAAAAAAAAAAAAAATAGAGAAATATAACCTGGCTTTCAAGATTTCTTCAAATATTTAAAATTAAGCTGACCACATTTTTATTTTGCAAGATGTACATGAAATATGCCTCTTTCAGTACGTCTTTATTTTAGTTTGCCCTTCAACTGTATGTAATCATCTCTATGTAATCCTGTATCATTAATAAGCTCCATAAATCAAAATTCATACATACAGCACATAATACAATGCCAGGATTTTAGTTTTCAATCTCCCAATTTAAGAGGTTCTGGAATTCAGGGTTTACTCTAGGTGATATTATAGGTGAAGTCCATAGACCTCTTTATTTAAATAATGAATTAAGGGCTTTACTAACATTCAGTAAAATCTTCCTTTCCAAAAAATGATTCACTGTAACTTCTCATAATAAGTATTCTTTTCTATTACTCTAAAAATTAAGATGTCAAAATTTACCCCTAAACAATTTCTTAATCACAAAAATACTTTATGTGGAAAAATATGTCTCCACAATTAAAACAGTGCACTTGTAAACTTTAATTATACTGCTGTGATTGACTTAACTAGAAAATTGCTGATCCCAATTACATATTGAAAGATGTAGGCCAGGGAGACCATTTTAGGGTGGACAGGTTTAGCAAGCTTACTAGAATAACAACTTGGTTTTCAAGTTCTCTGAGTAACATTTGATCAAATTCAGGAGAGGTGTTCCAGGAAAGGACTTAAGATCTCAGCCCAGTGATTTGCATGAGACACACAATCACTCAATATCTGCGGAATGTGTGAAAGATTGCAAACAGGGCACCTCTTACTGACAAAGTGTGTATTAGCACTTCTCCCTCCCTAAAGAAAGGAGATCCCCCCTAACACCAATGTCATTTTTCCCACATTTTATTGATATGTATACATGCAAAATTCAAGGTTTACAATGAAGTTGAGCATTTTGTTCACATATGTATCTTGTCAAGGTGACAAGGGCTTTCCCACTCTCCTTTTGTCCCTCCCCCTACCTACCCCCTCTTTCCCTCCTCCCCCACCCTACTCCCCGCTTTCACTTTTTCTTTCATCTTAAGTTCCATAGGTGTTGTGATCAGAGAGACCATCCGATGTTTCACCTTCTGCTTCTGACTCACTTCATTAAGCATGATGTTCTCTAGTTTCTTCCATTTGCCTGCAAAAGCCTCCACGCTATTGAACTTTATTGATGCATAGTATTGCATTGTGTATAAATGCCACATTTTGTGTATCCACTGGTCTGTTGATGGGTATTTTGGTGCCTTCCATATTTTTGCTATTGTTACTTGTGCTTCTGTGAACATGGATATACATGTATCTCTGTTATCATTTACCCCAAGGCTGTCTGTTCCCACCCTATTAGGATGAAGTTTGTATGGAGAGGAGGTAGAGAAACCAACAATATAACATCTGAGCTTTCTCACCTACCCTTATTCTCCTGAACACTGCCTTAAAAGTTGGAAGGACTTTCATCCTGCTGTCGTCCCCTCTTTTTTTTCCCTTATTTTCTTATACTCTTAGAACCCTCTTCTTGAACAGACAATCACCTAATCACATAAATAGCTTGTAAAATTGACACTTTCTCAGTATAAGTGAATGTGAAATCTCAATAACCAAAAGGGGCAGTGAGGGAACTTTTATGTGATAGACAATGCACATCAGCCACCTTCTGCTTTTTATTCTATGTACCACAATATTTAGGAAGGGAATACAATTAAACTGAGACCAAGTGACTATAATTCTAAGGCTAAAGAGCACATTGAAAAATTCCTTCTTTATGCCTTGAGACGCTCATTTATAAAGTAGAATGATAGGACTAAATTAACAGTGACATGTATATGTATATGTCGGTTAGAAACAAATACCTTCATCTCTATCTCGATGTGCAAGTGGATAACATGGAGGAACAATATGTTTAATCATGGTGGTGCTTTCAGTCGGCCTCAATTAATCAATTGAGATGCATTAATTGCTTATCACTTAATCACTGCTACATGCTGCCTTTCATAGTGAAGCATTTCTTTTTCTTACCATCCTTTCTTAAGCTCCATCATATTTCTGAAGTTTCTGTTGCATAGTGGGATCTTTTAAATGAAATATGGCTTCAGGGGCTACAAACACTTAACTGAATTTCCTTCAAGTCATGCGATGTTTTGGAAGAAATACCAAGCAGCATGCAAAGGTTACTTCATTCAAGAACATTCTTAATTAGCAAAATTAACTTAGCTTCCCTGTAGTAATTTACTGAAAGATGTTGAGAGAAGTCAAGCAAGATATTTCCTCATGAACACACACAAAATCTGCCCCTGTAACCCTATTAGACACTTAGCTCCTCAAGTTGTCCTTTCAAACTGATTATATTAAAAAACCTGCATAAATGAAGCAATGAAAAATTTCCCTTCACCGCATAATTCTACTCAGAGATTTATTGTTATCTATCATAAACCTTAGGCAACAGAAATATTAGTGAATAAATTTTATTTATTTTTATTCCTTTTATGAGTGCTCAGCACTGCAGGGGCGTGTGGGCAATCACTCTTGCATACTTAGGAAGCACAGCAGTGAGTCCTGAAAGGGGTCATGCAGATGCCAGCTCACCTTGCTCCCTCCTAAGTGAACCTACCAAAATCATCTCAGCAGAATGAGAGAGGATATTTCCCCATTACAGCTGGGAAAACTTGTGAGTGGGGATTTCTGAGACCCTCCAAGAATAAAATAAAATCCAATGATCACCACAGATGAAAGGCTGTAGATCTCCCCAGACACATATTTTATCTGGAGACACTACCAAGAAGATATTGATCTTATTGTTTTATTTCTCGCTGAGTAGCAGAATTTTGAAACGCTTCTGGAATCATGACTCAATAGGCACTAGGTCAGGATTATCCTTATTTGCATCAGTAGATTCAAACTGCCTTTCCTTGACATTGTCCAGGGAGGGTGGGAAGAAAACTCACCTTTGAAAGTCAAGGGCGAGATTCTACAGCTTCTGTAATGTGTTTTCTCCAGAGAACTGAGCAACTGAAATCAGACATTGTCGGGGTGCTTTTAACATCTTAACGGGTGTCCTGATACAAATGAAGAAGCAAAAATCGCATGGGTGGGAATGAAGTTGTGCTCCTGAGCTTTCTGATAATTCTTTGTTCTCGTGTAAACATATTTCAGGGAAGTCTGAGAGGTTGAAAGTCAGAGCCCCGCAAGTCCAGTGAGTGGTGGGAAATTTGGAGAACAGATATTCTGATTTTTTTCCTCAGAAAGTTCTCATATTCAAAACACAGAACAAAGTGTGTGAAGAATAGAAAACCTAATAATATGGTAGGAAGCATTTCCTTCCATCAGCTAGAAAGAAAGATACAAAAGGAACAGATGGTGGTAAGTTTGTGGTAGCAGGGCGAAGCACTAAGTAGTCTTTGACAGAGCTTTTGCCCCCAGACGGAATGGCAATGGAGGGGCTTAAATCATTTTTTACACCGCTCATTGACTTGCCTTGCCTACCAATAAGTCTTCAGAGACTGAATTTAGTTTGCAGCTTGACTTTGCATTTCTGAGCCGATGTTACATATATTACACCGAATTTGTTTAGTTCCATGACCCCAATTTTGGTTTCTCTACGTTTTCTTAATCTTTTCTTCTTCTTAAGTGGAATTTTAGTGAAAGCAACTCTTGCCCTCAGCTACTATTATTTTCTTTTAAAGTTTTGCATAATAACCAGAAAAATCTGGAGAAGTAATTGATTCTCAGTTTTAACCACATATTAGAATC
Organism: Ctenodactylus gundi; assembly: GCA_004027205.1. Taxonomy (NCBI): domain Eukaryota; kingdom Metazoa; phylum Chordata; class Mammalia; order Rodentia; family Ctenodactylidae; genus Ctenodactylus; species Ctenodactylus gundi. Next base: position 138,854 of record PVKB01004228.1, on the reverse strand, counting down.
TCATAGGAAATGCTGGGAGTTTTTTGTTTTACTTTGATTTTCTTTTTAATTTTGAAGTCCTATCACTACCTAAGAATTATTAAGATCTAGAAATCTCTTTTTAAGCCATCTGAACAGGCGTACCTTTATAAAATGTTGTCTGATGAACTAATACTCGATGAGCTTTGATAACAGTTGAGTTAAAGTCCTCAGAAATAGAATCGAGTTTACACAGGCTGCTGTACTTAGCCATAGGAAACACTACTGAAAAAAACAGAGAGTTTAAGCAAATTAGATCTGGGCCTTCCTGACACTATGTGTGGTATCTTTGTCTCATCTTATTACAGTATTTATCATACTATAATCTAACAAAATTCTTAGGGTTCTTTTTTGTTTCGTTTTTTGGGCTCTCTATCTCTCTCGATAGATAGATAGATAGATAGATAGATAGATAGATAGATAGATAGATTTCTCATTTTTTGGATGCAAACTATTAAATTTTATTAATATTTCAAGATTCTTTACGTGTATACACTGTTGAAATGCAAAGCCTAGGTAGATTGTAGAAACTAGGTATATTTGCTTTCTGGTTTATAATCATTACATAGGCAATTGATGATGTCTGACAAGCAATACAGTTCAGTAATTTAACTGAACCTAAGTTGATGTAAGTGACAAATTTGGTCAGTGCTTCCCAAATAACTCTCCTTGTGGCATTATCTTTATAATATTGGGAAACACAGTTTGAGACAAAACAAAGATATTTTGATAAAGTTTCTTAAATATGTATTGCATCTTCTGCAACGAGATTGGTTTTATGGTTAGCTACAAGTGCTTCCATGAAGTTGTACTTTTTAAAAATATGTATGCTTACCAAGATTAAGAAGGGAACTAAAATTTGCAATCTTTTCAGACAATACAATTGAAATAAAAATACTTGTAGCTTGTAGAAACAAAGTTGCCTTAGTTCTTCTAAAATAAAATCTGATCGTTGAAGTGAAAGTATCCCATTAGTGAACCCAGTCTCCCTTGTGACTTCTCTTGTCTAATTGGGCATTTAACTGCATCATTATTCTTTCCTTTTTTGGTCTTAGAAACAAAGATCAAACTCCACTTCTCCCTTTTATTACACCATTTTTCAGACTTTGAACTCTGAACGAAAATTCATTTTTAAGGCTGGTGAAAAGCTCTGTCTGACTTCACAATGAGACAACCGTCACTGTGCCCTCCCCACCAGCCACCTCATAGAAATGTAGGCCACTGTTTGTTGGGCCCGTCTCTCTGTGAAAACACTGATAAACAGTTTTACAAATTTCACTACTTCTCAATTCTATCAGTTTCTTTAGAGTTGATAAAAAAAAATAGATTTACTTCCCAACACGTGAAAAACAGTGTGAGAGTGAATTATGTTTATTTAAATCACTCTAGTATAAATGAGAGGATATACTAATGGTCCCAGGTGAACACAGACTGCCTTAGTGGAACCTTTCTAGCCTCAAATGGTTGGACCTGTGAGATGGAGGACTAAAACATGGGTCTCCAAAGAGCCTGACATATGTTCACTATGGCATCTCTTACTAGAGATCTGATTTTTAAAAATGGATAAATGAAATCGGAGTAGCCTGCTAAATATCTTCTTAGAAATAGTGCCCTCCTCTTCATTCAACCCATTCTAGTCTCAATATAAGAAAATAATGTGCTGTAGTCATTACAAAACATGTCTTGTTAGTAAACTCTTAAACTTACTTGATGATATTCCAATTTACTTGATGTTACACGTTTTCCTTTTCTACAGGATAAAGGACCATTTGTTGTCATTCCACATCATTAATTGAAGGCCAACGTCATGAAAGGATTTGAAAAACTACCCAAGTCCAACGCATTCTCACATGTACTATGGAAATCCCTATGTACATAAACAATTGCAGTGTAATACATTAAGGCTACATTAACAGTCCATATAAAACGATAAAGGATATTCTATCTCAGAAATGCTAAAGTAATTTTAAAATAATCATTAGACTCCTACTTCTCCAACTGACTCCTCTACTATTAATTTAGTCAAAAGCTTATAGTCGTTTCCTTGTACTTCCTCAGAGATATTTAATCCACTGGAAAATATACTTGCCTTCAACATGACTCAAATAGGCTAAGGATGTCTGCTGATTGTCTGTTGCTTTAAGGCATTTCTTCAACATACATCTGGACATCACCGGAATCTCATACAGCTCTTGTGAGCTGAGGGGATTTCTAATTTCAGTCTCGTCAAACCTTCTGCACTCTCCACACAATCATGTCCAGTGAAAATCATGAATAACAAAATAATGACAGTGAACTGCACTGTGCATCTAGCATAATGTTCATTAAATAAGCACATTAATGTCATAAGCACACAGATATTTTGCAAATTATTTGAGAAACTACACTCCACGTATTTCCAAAAGGCAGTATCCTTCCTGTCTAGTTATTTGTCTGTCGGGAGTCACAGAGGCCCTAGATAGTAGAATGCCCGGGAGTCATTTCTTAAGTCTGCACTTCGTGCTTTGTTACTGATGGTCTAGCTCTCCTTGCTCTGTCTTCTGTTTGTGTGTGTCATGGTGACACGTGAAGGCCTTTCCCTGCCACAGGTTATCAGTAGCTTGCAGAGTGACAGAGCTAGAAAGACAGAAGGATAGCTCTTCTCCAGTGAACTGATTTGCAATGAATGGAAAACAAAGCCTGTGGTTTTTGGTCCATCTCCCAGATTATAGAACCTGACTGCCTCATTAGTGGCTAAAACACCAGCTGTTAATGTCTTGGAGATGGCTGACCAGTTTGATTATTTTGGAATCTGGCTAGGTTCCTCTTTTTTTAGTCAACATGGGAATTCTTTACTCCTGGAAAGGAAGGTTCTCTGCCTTTCATGGGCTTCCAGATTGGAATGCCGTTGCTTTAGCAATAATAATAAGCACTATGTGTCTGGGTTTATGGTTATTATTTCAGTAGCATCATAAATTTATACACATTATACCCAGATAAAATGAGGAAATGTGGCATTTTTATTCTCTAAAATGGCTCTTCTCTCTTTCACTAGTTGTCACACACTAAGTAGTAAGACTAAAGTTGGTCCAGAGATAGCCTGAGACCTGTAATTCAGTCTGTTAGATGAAACTCTTGCTTTTGAAAAATTATTTGGCTTTTCTATATTTTCTATTCCTTATTTTCATGCTTCCTATGATAGCGCTTGCACTATCAGCTTCAGGGACCTAGCACACTAGTGAGGAGGGATCCTCTTGCAGGTTCATAGTTGTATGATGATAGGAGTACTTTAACAATGAGCCCTCTACACCCCTCCCTGGATATTCTGCAGGGCACTACTGGGCAATGTGGTGAATGGTAGACCCTCGCAAGTCTAAGCTAAGGCCTTTGGTTCCCTGACAAGCTCTCTCTCATGTTCATACCGGGCTGCATGTTCTCCAAGGTTCTTCACTTGGCCGTCCCACCATGCCAGACTGAAACAACCCTGAGGCTGCAAGCTGAACTCTGCTTGGCTATTCCTTCCTACCTACTGAATTGGTTAAGCCAACTCACTGTTAGTACGAATCCACACTTCAGTCTTTACTCAGAGCCCTGTAATGGAGAGGGAGAAGACCTTCTGTTCTTCGGCATTGTCTTAAATTTCTGTAACACACCTGCAGATTCAACCCAAAGAAATAAGGCTTGGGGTCATGTACCCAGCTCTACATCCCTTCTTCCTGTTTCATGCCTTTTCTTTCTTTGTCTTCTATCCCTTCAACATGGAGGAAAGAGCTTTTCTTTTCCTACATTGTATTTTTTTTTCTACTTTCAACTCTATGTCTCAAGCTTTAAGACACAGTTACAAAATGAGCATGTCTTTAAATTTTAGGAGAAATTCCATAATCTGTTATTTTCATGATTAGAGGTTCTTAATTATTTTAATGATAATCAAGAAATTTATTTTTCTTTCTCTTCCACCATATTCTTCCTTTCCCCCTTCCTTCTTGATTCCTTTGTGTTTCAAGCTCATCTTTTTCCTTGCTAAAAGTATTACATACCTGCCCTTTTCTGATATATTAAAGAGATGAAGGAATGTCTTTTTAAGGAAACTTACAAAGCAAGCGTTTATATTTACAAACATATCCAATACCTTGAGTCATGTCCATCTATAGACATTATTACCTCAAGTTAGTCTATTTTTCCCAGATCATGTGAACATCATCTGGGATACTTTAGTGTTTTAAAACTTGGTATTGTACCCTTGAGGAACTATTTGATGATGGTCACATATACTTTAAAAATCTTGATGAGTCACTTTTTTGTCTTTGAAATTATTTTGCATTGCCTGGGGTTCAAACCGGAGTCTTGTGCAGACTGGACAAACTTTCCACTACTGAAATACATCCTCAGACCTTAACAAATGACTTTAAATATTCATAACAATAGTTCTTAAATTTTTAAAAATGTTAAAAGGTTCTTAGGAATTTGGCAGAAATTTTGGATCCTTTGCTCTCCAAATATTTTTATACTAACAAAATTAATTCTGCTTACATTTTAAAATCAATGCCAAGAAAATGCCAAGAAAAGTAAAAGTTCCATGTCTAGTCAGTCCTGCCATGACAGAGTTGCCTCTGCGGTATAGGTATGAATGACTAAGTAATTGGTCATTGGTAATCAACTCCGCCGCAACTTCTCTCCTCTCCCCAAGGAATGGAGTTAGGACTGAAAGTCTCAAACCCCTAATCTTTATCCTTCCAGCTACCAGATCCTTTCTGAAACTACTTCACTGCTTCTGACAACCAAGACAATGCAAGACACTCATTTTACTCCAGATATTCTAAGAATTTTAGGAGTTGTATGTCAGGAGTCAGAGACATACAGACCAAATATATACTTCATAATATCACACCAAGCTAAAAGGCAAGATCTTGGTAATGTCAGGGTTCTTTCTAAGCAAACAGAAATTAGTGTTCAAGCCCTATATACACAGTGGACACACAATTTGTATCCAAAATATATAATTGGATCCTGCAGGTCAATTAAACCAAACAATCCCCTAAAAGAGAACACCCCCTTAATAATTAGACACTTGATTTTACCAGCCACTTCACAAAAGAGGCTATCCACATGATTAATAAACATAGGAGAAGATATGCATCTTCATTACCTCATTGAACATCAGAGAATTTCAAATTAAAACCAAACGAGTTGTAACTACACACTCACCAGCATGGCTAACATTTAAGAAAGTGATACATCTAAAGACTTTGAGCCAATTCAACACATACACAGTAATGGCGAGGATTTAAATTTGTGCATCTACTTTGGAAAACCATTTTTCCAGGCCTACCCAATAGAAATTGCTTTAAAATACAGATATAAGAAATACATAGCAGCACTATTCTTATTTAAATAATAGAAGCAATTAAAATACCAACAATACTAGAGTAACCATATTTTGCTATAATTCTTGGAAGATTTTGGAACAAATACAATGGGAAAGTATTCAGCAATAAAAAGATCATGGAGGCTCTCCTTAACACAATGTTATTCAAGTTAAGCAGGCACAGAATAGAAGAAAAGAATGTTCACTGTGTCAACTCATTTTTGTGAAAATTAAAGTAGACAATGCTGGTCAAAATCGTGGTTATGTTTGGGAGGGAGAAATGCCCAGGACAGCACAAGGAAAGTACCTCAGTGATATGCCATTTCTGGGATTGGCTGGTAGTTGCTCAGGCAAAATCACTTGATAAACATGAATTAAATTATTTATCATTTTCTCTGCATTTTATATACTTCTGATTTTTAAAGATTTCCTTTAGAAGAGTTATTCACTTTAGGGAAGACTTCTTGTTTTGAATGAAATCATTTAATCCTTCCTTATTCCCAGAAGCAATGATAAACAAAATCCATAAAGTCCCCTTTGGGCATTGTTACAATGATGAAAGAAGTCATATTTTTCAGACCTACTCTCGACTACACATTCAAAGATGGTTGCAGCAAAGAGCTCTGTGCTTCCAGTGACATGGTCATTGATATGTCACATGGAACAACAGTGACAGATTATTAACGACCAATTTAAGAGATTGTAGGAGCACAGGGGTTCATTATACTTGTGTTCTACTTGCATGCATGTTTGAAATTTTTGTGTTTTTTTTTTAAAGGCAGACATGGGTTTCTGGTTATATGAAAAAAATTAAAACTAAAGACAATCACAAAAAAAGATCATGAATAAACTCCCAGAGAATAGTCAGAAAAAAGGAAATAATACGCTAAAATTGGATGATGAAACTTGTTTTGTTTCAGCTACAAAATTTAGTTAAATATCTTGTATTCCCACATTCTTTTCAACAAATCGAATCCTGTAGCTATTCCTGGGGCTTATTTCACCCCTCCTCTCTAAGTGTTAATTAATATTCTTGTCTCTAAACTCCAATTACTCTGTTATTTTGTTATCACTTAATTAATCCTTCTTATTTTATATTGCTGTGCTGTACCCATTGTTTTTATAAAGCATGTCATTCTTCTTTAAAATATTTTACTATTTACCATATGCCTGGAAACCTTCTCCCATTCCTAGCCCTTTTTTTGTTTTTTCTTCTTCTTCTTTTTGGAGACAGGGCCTCACTAATTCACTAAATTCTCCCAGCTGGGCTACAATTTTCTACCCTCATGCCTCAGTTTCCCAGAGTGCCAAGATTACAGGCATGCACCATCATGCCTAATTCAGCTTCAATATTTTTTATTTATAGTTTATGAAACTCATTACCCTTTTGTAGATTCTTTATCATATACATTAATTAGCACATGTTCAGGCATGGCCTGTTCTTAGACACCACACATTAACTTACTTAGTTTTCTAAAACTCATATAAATTTGTGTCTATTATTATTTTATAGATTACATAAGAGAACCCCAGATAATAGTTTGAAGAAAATCACATAGTAAATGTAAAAGCACCAGATCTAAATTCATAAATACAGCAAAAGCTCTCAAAATACGCAATATCTCCAGACTGAAGTCAACCAAATGCTCTTAAATATACCAATATACAAAGTATACTAAATAACATCTGGGTAAGTTTTGAGCCCTGCATTCTAAAGTAGGATTAAAGGGCCTTCCAAGGTGGTCCATGAAGTTAAGCTTTTTTTTTTCTTTTTTCGAATGCTGCCTTGTCATTAATTATAGCAAAAATTTTCCTATAATGGAGCTATGGGACATAAACTCTGAATTACAATATTCAAATTTTTCTCAACAGTTATGCAACTTCATGTGTATACCTGTAGAAGAAATCTTGACTTCTTGACTATTTTACTATCCTTTGAAATAAATTCAAGTCCCATTGCTTGTGGCATCAGAGGAAACATCTGCCACTTTGTACAAAAACCTGGTCCATCTTGACACGGACAGTGACACTGCTGTTAATTATTTGAAGACTAGGAATTGTCTGTCACTCCTAAGAATTTGATCATTGATTATGGTGAAGCCATTACACTTTTAAAAATAATAGTGTTTTGTTCTTCTTGGCTGTCATGTATTCACTGTGCTCTGTAAACTCAACACGCTTCTGAAAATAACAGTTTTCTTTCTGTGCCCAGTGATGTGCTCCTCTTACTCCTGAATAGAGCTTCTACTGAAAGCACAAGGTGGGCAAGTAAAAATCTCATGTAAGCCACCTGTGATCATAAACACCAGAGTTATCTCTGATAGCATTGTGGTTCTTTTTCTCATTTTCTTAAATCTTGTCATTAATGAAAGCAAAAAGAAAAGGTTCTGACGTAGGCTTACATATGTTTGCATAATTAATAAATAATAAAATGTTGAAAGACTTATAAGAACCAATGCACTTTTTAGAACTTTTATATATACTGCTAAATTTCTTGACATTTTAAGCCAATATGTGTTACCCACAATAGCCTCAAAGAGCACTAGTTTCTGACAACCTTACCAACAAGGGTTATTATTTTTCTCTATCTCCATAAGATTCAAAGTATGTCAATCGTTTGTTTTGCTTTCATTTAATTACTAAGATAATTGAATATTTTCCATGTGTTTATTGATAGCTGAAATTCTTTTCCTTTTTTGAAGAATTATGTCTTCATGCTCTGCTTGATTTTCCTGTTATCCTGTTCTGATTTTTCATATTAATTTCTCAGGTTGTTCTGTGTACTGATTTATTTATTTGTCTATGTACACAGGTATCCCTTTTATGTACATGTAACTATTTTATAAATATGTTAGTCATTTTCCTATTTTTTAATGGTTTTGATGTATAGAGTTTTGAATTTTTAAGTGGTTGAAGCACTTTTCTTTTTTATTTTTTACCTTCAGTGCTATGCCTCAGGAGAGCCTTTCACACCCAAGGTTTTAATACCATTTGTTAAGTAATCTGCATGTTGTCCATAACTAAATGTCCTGATTTTACCATTTATGATATAACTGGGTCTCTTTCTGAATTTCTATTTATTTCCACAAATTTGTCTCTCTATCCTAACACTAGTACCACATTAGAATTTTATCTTAATATAAAATATACATGTATATTTATAACTATGTATTTTTAGAAGAATACATACTCTAACATTATTATTACTATATTAAGGATACAACAAAATATCAGTTTTCTAATTTCACAAAAATAGAGAATTTCAATGTTCTTATTTGTATTGAAAATTATAAATTTAATAAGACAGTGGAAAAATTAGAGTCCATCTTCCATTACTTTATAGAAATTTTAAATTTACATTTTTCATATTAACCTTATCCTTACTCATGTTATTGTCTCTCATCTTATTTTTTTCTAGGCACCATTATTTTATTTTATTATTTTTTCAAAATTTTTGCATTATGTTTATATCTGCTGGCCACCTTACATCCTGTTTTGAAGTGACATGGTTGTATATGTTTATGACCTTAAAGAAAAAGAAGCACTTCTAGATGTCCTGAAGGCACATCTGACGTATAGCATGCAGGATTTTTTTGAGTGAAGAGGAATTATCATAGGTCACATATAAAATTTGTAAAGTATTTAATGTATGCATATAACAACTTACTTTTTATAACATTAAAGAAAAACACAGGAATAACAAAATAAAGCAAACACCTGTGGGCCCAGTGTTGCACATGCCTGGAGACGTCTCCTTAGTGTCCAGCCAAATGTGATTTTTACTAGTTTTTTCACAGTATAGTACTTCAAAAAACCCACATAACTCATATTATTTGAAGAAATACATGCAAAATTAAAATGGCAATATCTGAAATAATCATGACAAAGAAAGTGCCACCCAGGAAGTCTGTAGCATATTTTTATTTTCAGAATAACTGAAATAAAAACTTCTATCTGGATAAAGAGCATATAAAGAGAGCAGAGAGCATATAAAAAAGCAGAGAGTCATTTCTAGTCTATAAGACATCATAACCTGATCATCAGGACTCCATTTATTCCTTCCTTTTTTGATGCACTCATAAATTGTATGGGCTCCCTAAAACTAGGTACAATGGTAAGCACTGAATTTATGACACTGAAGAAAACAGACAAAACAAACTTTGTTTACTTGGAGTCTACATTCTTACGGAAAATTCTAACACTTGAAAAATCAAAACTAAGAATATGTTAAATATTGCTTAACTCAGTGAAAAAAATGGAAAATTGATATGATGTATGTGAGAGAAGGCACAAATTTTAGACAGGATAGCTAGGAAAGTCCTACTTCAGAGAAGCTTTCTAAGTCCTGATTTGGGGACATACCAAGGAATGAGGTTTTGAGTATGAAGGACTGTGGGGTATGTAGGAAGACTTGGCAGTGAATTTAGACAGAGATAGAAGGACCTTTGGAGACCCCTGGGGATCTTTGCGTCTTACAGAAACAAGAGAGAAGTAACTTGATCTGACCCATGCCTTATAAGGCTCCTTGCAGCCGCTGTGTTGAGAGCAAGCAGAGAGGGACAATTTGAGAGGTAGATCAACCAGTAGAGAGGTTTTTTCCATCACCCAAAGGGAGAAGATAGATAGTGCACCTACTCCAGGGATCTCAAGAGAGCTACTGAGAGGTGGTCAGATTCTGAATATATGTTGTAGGTAGAACTACACTGACTTCATGGTGAGTGAGTTACAGAGCTTGTCAGAAAGAGCAGAACTAAAGACTGTACAGATAATGGTCTGGCCAGATATAAGGATGTGTTTCAGAGTCCTGGGGTGAGGAAATCTATGTGTAAACGGGTTTGAAGGAAAACTATCACGAATATAAGTGTAGATACCAATGCCTGAGTGTTCAGGACAGAGGACTGAGCCAGAGGTACCAATTTGGAGGGTTTTCATATATGTATACTTCCTGAAGCTGTGAAGATAATGCCATTACCAGGGACTGAGTTCCTTGTTCAGTCAACCTTCTGGCTCCAAATATAAGAACATCTCCTTCATCTTTGTCCTCCCTCAGACAAGTACTGGGGAAGATGCTCTGAAAAATTATAGGAATGTTCTGTGTATCTCTCTCAGCCCACTTACTGGTGTAGGATTGGGAATGGAGATTTCATTGAGTATGTAATGGAACACCCGACTGGTTTGACACAGTTGGTGATTTTCTGCAATTGCAGCTCTCTGGATTGTTAAATGATCTTTCACTCTCTTTCCATTCACTGAGTTCTATGGGCTAGTTATCAAAGTCAGAGATGCTACACTGGCACAGCTTCAGTGGATAGAACTCTTCTTTCTATGAACGTGTCTCACAGGAAAGGCCCTTTGTTGTGTCACTCCTCTTGCCCTCGTTTTATTTACTTCTAACTTGACTTTTGCTTCCACAGTGGCTTTGTCCTCTAGACAAGTTAAAACACTAGTCTTGAGTAGAGAGATGTGGGTAATCTTCCTCTGGAGAGGACATTTAAAATGTCTATCACATGCAAAGTGCTAATAATTTATACAGAGAATGCTGCAAATGTGAGGAACAAAGAATACACTGGAGAAAAAAAGCAGAAAAAGAAAAGATGGCCAATGTTATGCTTGGTTAAATGTAATAAACTACAATGGAATATCATTTCACCTGTCAAACAGCCAGAAGTGGGTGAGAGAGAGAGAGAGAACAGAGACAGTGGTTAATAGTAAGCAAAGATTCAGGTACAGAAAAGTGGACCATAAGATAAAGATATCAGCATAACCTGTTTGAATGAGCTAATAACCATATCTACATCAATTAGAATTTCTAATTAGAATTAGAAATTACAGTTTCTTCTTAGATCTCTACAAACCTAAGTAAAAATATAGTTCTGCAGAATTATTTCTGGCATTTTTAAAAGAGCAAAATTTAGTAAGTATTTAGTAAGAAAGTCCTAGGTAACTATATTCGCTTTATGTAAAATATTGTATACAACAGTTAAAAAAGAATTAACTGTTTCTACATGGACAAATACAGATGGATCCAAAGATATCATTAAATGAAAAAAACAAATCACAGAAATATGCATATAAAATCACATTTATACTGAGTATATACATTCATACACATAAAAATTCTATTTTGTTGAAAGTTTGCATGTAAAAAATAGATCTCATGTCCGTAAGTTAATAATAATGATTACAAGGATTGGACTAGGAAACCAGAATTTGGATAACAGTGAAAACTTTTTAAAAATTAATTTATGTGTACCTAGGAGATTAAAAAGTAATCAGAAATTAAATTGTAGAGAAAATTAACATAATAGAAAAGAAGAAATGATACGAAAGGGTATTACCTTTTACTTTGGGTGATGTACTTAAACTCTAGAAATCAGTGTTTTCATCTTTAAATTAGGAATAATATTAGCACACTTGAATGATAGCTGAACTAGCAGTAAGGTATACTTAACACTCACAATACTTTATGCCAGCCAGGCCCAACAGCACAAGCATGTAGTCCCAGCAATATAGATAGGAGTCTGAGACTGTAGGATCGCAAGTTCAAGCCCAGGCAGGAACAATAGTGAAACCTTCTCTCAAAATCAGAAGTGGAAATGAGCTACAGATGTAACTCAGTGTCATGACCTTGATCATGGACTAGATTCCTGTCTTAGTTACTTTCTCATTGCTGTGATAAAATGTCCAACTTCCACAATCTAAGGGAGGGAAGGTTTATTTAGCTCCCAGTTTCAGAAGGTCTCCTACAATCACTCATGGGCAGCTGACAATGGTGGACACACATGACAGAGGCTGGACAGCTGCTCACCCAGGTGCAGACAGAAAACCAAGTGAAGGCAAGAGCCAAGTGCATGAGGTGTGAGTTGGTATCTGGAAACTCAGGCAAGGCTGGAGTTTTCCCAGGAAGAAGCTGTAACACTGTTTCTTCCTTTTTTTTTATTCAGTTCAAGCTGTCAGAAGGGTCCCCCACACTCAGGATGGGTCCCCGGCCTTTGCTTCCTGACCCCCAAGTCAACAACACAGACTTGAAAGCTCTACCTTGTGAGCTGTCCCCAGTCTCAACCAGTTGACAGAATCCCTGCAGATCAAACCCTGAGCATCTCCCCTTCCAGCCAGGCCCTACCTCTCAAGAGCGCACAGGTCCACAGTTAACCCCTACATACAAATACAGGAGAATTTTGAGGTCCAGATTCAAACATCACAATTCCCACTACCACAATTCAAAATAAGTAAACAAAAAACACCACGTGCCACAGAGTGAATTTTCAATGACAGAATTTTTTGTTATTATTGAGATCCATCCAGACCCGTGATTTCTCAGTCCCTTATTTTTTTCCTTGTAATATAAAAACAGATAAGAATGTTATAGGAAACCTTAAATCAGCTAAATAACAAAATGTTTGTAAAGATGATCCACTTTAGCACCCACTGCAGTTTACTATTGTAAAAGGAACTTTAAGGGCTGTATGAATGGCTCAGTGGTTAAAGTGCTAAGTACCCAAGTTTGATTCCTCAGCACCACCTAAGCAGGTCATGGTGGTGCACTCCTGTAATCCCAGCACTCAAGAGGATGAGACAGGAGAACTGTGGTGAGTCCAAGGCCAGCCTGGGCTTCATTGTGAGTTCAGGACCAGCCTGTGTTACAGAGCAAGACCCTGTCTCAAAAAAAAAGGGGGTGGGGGGGGAAGAAAAGAAAAGCAAAAAAGAAACTTTAGCATAATTATTGGGTGAGGGCTTGGGCAAGGTAATTATTTGTAAAAACAGGAATGGAACAATCCCAAAAATGGTCTAAATTACATGTCATACAGAGAAGTACTGTCTAAGCTACAATTGATAATGCAAGCACAAAAACCCTGCAAAATGATGTGCCCGATCCTGGGTAGCACTGTAAAGTTCATGCAGTTCCTATACGGTAAGGCTGAGCCCAGTGAGAAAGAACATGACTTATCCAAGGAGGCACAACCAGTGTGCACAAGGCAAAGCCCTAGATTGGGGACCACTGTTCCTTCCACAGTGGCATCCACTGCACTCACTGATGTGTATGTGCTGTCATGCTTTCATTGACCACCTCACAGTCTTCGGGCCCTCTGATGGCCCATGGCTACAGCTGTTATCCAGGGACAGAATGTGTAATGTCAGGAGGAAGGCCTGCTGCCCATGGGGGCTGCAGAAAGCCAGATCTGCCTATATATGATAGAAGACACTAATTTTACTATCCAAAGTTATTGTCTAAATAAACTATTAGTTCCTCAAAATCAAAGAGGTACAGCCCTAGTGAGTGGCAAAGTGATTAAACAAATTGCCTTGGATGTTACTTGTGTTTGCAGATTTTGTGTTTATGGAGGAGTACCCATAAAATGAAAAGAGAAACTTCCCCAAGCGCTCAGAAATAATATTTAGAAAATATCTACATCACGAAATCAAGTATAGAGTCATGTATAATTAACTTAGCATACCTGAAGAATTAGAGTAAACTGGTTCTCTAACACAATTCTAAGTGATGAGTCCAGTATCTGAAATGGTTTCAATTATTCTATTTTTATTAGTGTAAAATCATAATGCTTAAGACTCTTAGCAGGTAAGCTTAACTATAAAGAGGCTTAATTAAAATGTGGTAGGAAATGATGTGCATTCTGTTTTCTTTATTGTTATAGGCTATGCAGGGCCAGAACACAGCATTCTGTGTTTTCAGAGCTCCCAATATGTCGCATGGACAGAGGTCACTTGGTCCAGGGACTTCCCTTTCCCTGAGAAGACTGAGGCTTTGAGAAAGGTAACTTGCTCAGGGTGAACAAAAGCAAGCAGAAGTAGGGCTGCCTGGTTCACAGCTGTCACTGCTATGCTGGGCTTCTGTCTGCAGTTGCTTCCCGCACTGGCTATGAGCTGCAAACTTTGCTCTTCTGATTCTGAATTACTATCACTAATAATACTTTAGGACGAACCGGATTTCATTCTTTTTCATTATGTTCTGTGTGACTTCTTGAGTCTGGAATATAATTCATCGTAATAGAAGATAATGTAATCAAAGAAGTGACAAATAATGAGATTTTTTTTTATGAAGATAACAAATCCGAAAGCAGACAGATAACATTTTTCTTCAGTTTCCAATGACACTATCAAAATCTGCATCTGCACATCACATTTAAGAGCCCATTATGAGCCTCTTTATAGATTAGTCTTCACTTTACATAGGTGGCAAAAGACAGGCAATTTTCCTGACTCATATGTTGCAGAAATTTCTGAGTTTTCTGGATATTTTGCCTAGATATCATAAGAATGTCCCCACCTGAAATGTTTTTGTTGGGTTTTCCCAATTTGTGCCAGTTGATAGAACATTTCATACTATAGCATACAGGTTCCTAAACTTTAGATAACACAAGCTAATGCCATAGATTTTTTTTTTATCAGAGTGTATGCTGCTTTACTGCCAGAATTGTTACTGCTGCAGAATTGAACAATTTTGATGCATTACCAAGTGGACATGTGTTTTTCCCATTTCTGACTGGTTATTTCTGTAAGAAAGTTACTTTCACCCAGGGTATTAAACATTTGGTTGTTGCTCATTAATTACATTTATGGAAGATGACAGCAATAAGCAAAAATGGGACATTTATCTCATTGTTTCTCTGTATATTGTGGTACAAATATGTCTTCTATATGCATCATGCCTTTGAGAGCACTTGCTTTGTGTTGCTGTCTGCATTGCCAATTCAGAATAACAAAAATCCCTAAGAGGGGGGAAATTCTAAATGTATGATCAAAGTTGAAGAAATCATTTTAAAAAAACAAAGTACCTGTCTTCTATGCAACAGCGAATCCCTTTTCCATCATTAGACTCGCCTATCCTCATCATTTCATATAATGGAATCCTACAGTGTTTAATTTTTCGTTTTGCTTCTTTCTTTGTTTTGTGTGTGGCGGGAGTTTCACACTGAGAAATGTCAGCCTAGAGACACCAAGTAAAATTATTTTTTCAAATTCTATATAATTTCTCCAGCTCTTTACTTCGACCAGACAAACCTAACATCAGCGGGAAAACCTTAAGCATACGTTCTCAAGTACTAAGTAACATAAACCAGGGTCTTAGTTATGTATCTCATTGCTGTGGTGAAATTTAAGGCAGGAAAGGTGTAATTTGCTCACAATTTTAGAAGGTCTCTCACACACACAGGCCATTCATAGGGCAGCAGTCAAGACGAAGGCACAAGGCAGAGACACAGGCTGAAGAGCTGCTCACACCATTGCAGCCAATAGCCAAGTGAATCTGAAGACTCAGGGAAGGCTAGGGCTTTCCCAGGAAGAAGCTGTATCAATGTTTCTTCTTCCTTCCTTTAATAACTTCAAGGTGTTAGCTGGGCTCCCCCCTCCAAAGGTAGGTGCCCCTCCCCCATTTTCTGGTCCATAAATCAATAAGAAATCTCTGCCTGGGCAACCCCTAATCTCAACAAATCCATACAATCTCTCCAGTTGAAACGCCAAACATCCTCTCCCTTCAGGGACGCTCTGCCTCCCAATTAACACATAGTTTCAAATTCAGGAGGCTTTTGGGAGACACTCAAGATCCAAACCATAGCAACCAGTACCTTTTTAATTCTTTTATATCCCAAGTTAAATATGTTTTACATCAAATTCAAAATACCATATATAAACAGAAGTTTCAGCCATGGTTGCCTATTTCATGTATATTTAAGACCCAGAGATCTCTACCACATTTTATAAACATTAGTTTAGAGCATCTGCAGTTGGTGCAGATTTCCTTTTTGACTTTATTCTACACTTATCTGAAAGTTACTTGCTATGAACATAGATAGGAATTGTGGAAATCATTCCTATAAGATCTCGAAATAGCCAAATTGAAAGGTGAGAGGTAGATTGGAAAGACAGCATTGTACAGAGCTGCAGTGAGTATTCAGAGCTAAATGAGCCCCCAGAAGAGCCTCTCAAGCTAAAGAGTTGTAACGGCCCCGAAGTGCAGAGTTCTAGAAGATTCAGTGCTCCACAAGGGCAACATGGAGGACACACTGAAGAAGATTAAGTGCACTGTAGAAATACAGTTAAGATTATATTTTTAAGTAACTGCTGACTTAGAAACAAAGAACAACTGTAGAATTCCCTGCAAT
This sequence comes from Ctenodactylus gundi, assembly GCA_004027205.1. Lineage (NCBI taxonomy): Eukaryota > Metazoa > Chordata > Mammalia > Rodentia > Ctenodactylidae > Ctenodactylus > Ctenodactylus gundi. Next base: position 122,372 of record PVKB01004228.1, on the reverse strand, counting down.
TTTTATTAAGGGCTTTGATATTAGGAAATGGCCTCATAATATATCATTGTAGGACCACAGAAAGCAAACAGTAGGTCAATGACCAAGATTAAAGGCCTAATATTAATACTGGTCTAGGTGAAAGGGTATTTCTGTACCCACATGTGTTTGAAAGTATTTATTCATAATCACATATTCATCCTAATCTGTTGCCTTTATAAAATTCTGAATTAAAAAGATCGATGTCTTTTTAGAGATGCTTATTTAGATGGAGCAGAGCCAAATAACAAATACCGTGAAGTGTGGGGGAGTAATAGTATTCCTTGTATATTTCTTTAGCATTATTTATTATTGTTTGGCTGTGCACTGCTACCACAAAGGTAGCAGTGCATTACTCAGTAACTGGCACAATCAAATAGAGTGGCATTATTTGCTGGTCTCCTGTCTGGAGAGCTCCCTTGCAAATCCTCCTGACACAAAACAGAGATAGCACCCATATCCAGTATCCAGTGCATTCACCATCGTGATTTTAGTAAGGGAGTATGTCATGAAGCATAACTCCAATTAAGATAACCAAAACTGGGCATGGTGGCTAATATCTGGAAGGCCAGTACTCTCAGAGGTTGGGGCAAGAGGATTGCAAATTTAAGTTCGTCTTGGAACTTAGCAAAATAAAAATAAAAAGGGGAGCTTGGAATGTAATTCAATGTGAAGTGCTTAGATTCAATCTCCAGCAATACCAGGGGAAAATAAAAGTATCCAATTCTTGTTCTTCTTCTGTACTGGGTAAGTGGAACCTTTAATGTGATTTTTAAATGTTCCCCATTCCCATTTCCACTCACACTTCGTGTATCCCAGAATTAGAAAGAGCTGCGGAACAAAGCAGCACTCAGGCCCCAACCTCTTCTGCCTCGTTAGCTATATCTTAGGTTGTCTGTGAATGAAAGTAATATCAAGAGGAAACCAGAAATCATTTTAGAGTTTGAATTTCCTCACATGTGAAAAGAGGAAATATGGTTATCCCAACATCAACCAGGAAGTTGTTGCAGGAGCTGAGTGAAATAAAGGATGTGGAAGTCTTTGCAGGTTGGACGTGATGACACTGGGAGCCCTGTGAGCTAGCCTCTCCCTTCACACTGGCAGTTTTTACAAACTGGCTGTGTCTGTGTTGCTACCTGGGACAGTGGCAAGTCACTAGACCTGCAGGCCTCCCTCCTGTTATTATTTGACATAGGGAACTCTAACCTTTTTATTTTCTGATTCTTTGATCTTTCCCTTGAAGTGTGAATTGTCCTTCCTGGGAGATTTCAAAAGCCTGCCACCTGGTAGATCCAGACAGCCTGGACACAAGAAACTAAGGAAGAAGCACAGAGACACATTGTTTCAAACTGTCTTTGAAAGAAAATTACTTTTTCAAGTTCACATAGAGCATAAACTATTACAGTGGTGAATAATCTCAGATTTCTTTGCTTAATTGGATTATCTCAATTTCAACAGTGCAACAACAAACAATAAAAATAATTACTGTTTTTAAGAGAAAATTTGTTGAAAAGAATGTATTTTGTATTAAAAATATGAATTATCATAATCACAACTGCTTAATACATATTCTGTCCCTAATGACTGTGTATTCTTTTTGACTGTAACTCCCTCCAAAGATGACAAGATTTTACGGTCCTGAAAGTTAGAATCTTTCAGTGGATATAGGAGTTTGGTTAAATATCAAAAACAACAGGCATGATTAGTTATTGAATGTGCAATTTTATGTTTAGTTATTGTCATCTCTATTAGGAAATTTGCATAGAATCACCTAACCATTTTGTTATGTAGATTACTGTCATTTCCATTCATTTGTATCCTGTGCAAAAATTTTATATGCGCATACACCTGCAATGAGGTAATAACATATCTAGTGCCATTCTATGCTTAGCAGCATGATTCAGGGCTGAGAGAGGGAGGCCAAGATTAGAAGCCTACAAAGAGTGTCCCCATGTCATAGATTCAAGGACATAGCTAGTCGAGGCCAGTGGTGAGAGAGAGAAACAGTAAGCATAAAGAGAGGTTTCAAAAAGAACTAAAAGGAAGATAAAGAAGTCTATAAAGGTAGGAAATGGAAAGAGGCTGTCTGGTGCCAGGTCTGTGATGTCCATAAAAATAGATGGGAAGAGGAATAGGGAGCAAATAAAATAAATCTAGGAAGGTCACAAGCAAGCAAAGTGAGTGAGCTTTTGTGAGCTCTACCTTTAAATAGGTTGTGGTCTCTGAATTTAGAGTAAGCCTGTTTTCTGTCCTGCTTTTTACTATGATGCAGGAACTCACCCGAAGGTGTGGGACATTAAGAGGATGCTCATTGCAGTGGAGATGATGACATAAAGAAAGATCGTCTTTTAGATGTTTTACCTTTGAGTCAAGGTTTCCTTTAATTTTGTCAAATCACCTACTTATTTTCCCAATGCTTGGGCACTGAGCAAACAGTCAGAACCTAGTGACCCTAAAGTCTGTTCAGCAGTATTAGGAAACAACACCGATGTTATTTTCCCTCATCACTAGGAAAAACGGCAACATTGTTCTATTTTTTTTTAAATTGAGTCTTACTTTGGCTGTCTATTACTCTATAATAAACGACTTCAAAATTTGTGGCTTCAGAAACAAAACAGTTATTACTTATGAACCTCGAGGCTGTGAAAGTACTTACTGACTCATTCTTCTTTCTTGGTGCAGTTGACTGGAGGTTTGGCCAACCTGGCATGCTCAGGGCGTGGGCTCACTCACATGGCTGGGGTTTGGTGCTGACTATTAGCAAAGCACTTGAATGAGGTCATTGAACTAGTTGCCTCCTCAAGATGGCCTTCATGTGTACAGTATGCATCTCTCATGGCTTGGTGGCTGGGCTCAAAAGAGCAGCATTCCCAGTATGAGAGTGAAAGCTGGGTCCTCTTCAGGCCAAGTAGCTTTGAAATTACACAGTGACATTTCTGCCATGTTCTTGTGGTCCAAGGCAAGTGTAAGGATAGGCCTAAATTCAAGACATGTAAAAATAGACGCTAGCAAACAAATAGAAGAAATGACAAAACATTTGCAGCTATTGGCCACAACTACCTGTTCCAATTCCAAGCACTCGGATCAGAGCGTCAGCAATCGCATCTTTCATAAACTTCAAGACCACAAAGATGTTGCATATGACATCTTCAGTGCTTTCTACTAAAAACTTGACATTCGTAAATACCGTATGATGGAGTTTAATGAATTAGATGAAATTTGGATCAGACACCACCCCTTTCGATAGCCCAAATAAACCACAGAGAAAGTATACAGGGATGGCAATGATTTATGCATTTATTACATGAATTGTGTGTGCTTGTAGGGGCTCCACACTGTGAGCAGGGCCCTCTGACCCTATTCCTGTCACTTTAAGACCATGAAGATATGTTTAAGACTAGGAGGCTAAGTTGATTTAATTGTCTAAAATTTTCAGTGGGACAATTTTCTGAGCTACCTGTCTTTGTTCCTTCTAGTTCATCAAAATATGTAGGCAATGGTGAATTCTGGCCATTTATGAAATTACAAAGAGAGGTTAGGACAAATTTTATGCCTTGAAGTTTTTCAATCATGGCCAGTTCTGGCCTGATCAAATATACTTAGTGGAAAGAAATCTAGGGGGAAATGTGCCTAGTTAAATTGAAAGTAACTATTATTACAGCTAAATTAAATCCAAACAAATTGTACTTTAAAATATGCATAGACATCTAACACTTGTAAGAGTGTGAAAAATTCCTCTTAAAGTCCTTCATTACAATTTTCTTTGAGTATTCAGGTTCAGGTGTTGTTCTTTAAGGTTATAAAAACTGTGTGTAAGAAAGGATCCTTCAGTTAGAGGTAGTCTTGTCTATATAAACAGCTGGTTAAATGAATTTTTCTCCTGTTTCAGTTTATTTTTCCATCAAATAGATCAATTAAATCACAATGTCTTCTAAAAGAAAGCGTTAGAATAGTTGGAACTGTTTGAAGTTTTGAAGCTCATTTGTAAGAAAAGATTAAAAGACTGGTATTATGTGGTTTATCCCAGAAAAAAGATATTGGGGAAAGTTTTAAGTGCTCTCACTGACAGAAAGACATTATATGCTTTCCTGAAAGGAAGGTAATGAAACTTGCTAAGATGAAGGCTGTATGGTGAGTAGACTTCATTACAGATAAATTTTACCAAAGATAATATTGTAAATGCTGGATTAAAATTTCATATCAAGATATACAATCTTTTACTGAAAGCTCCATTAGAATCAATGAAAATTGCTATAAATATAACATTGAGGGGGCAGATTCTGCAAGAAGACACAGAGATGGAGGCACTATTGCCTACAAAAGGACCTGTGGGTTATACTTTTGTAAAGAGTTTGGGTACAAGTCCCTATTTTAATGGTTGGGAGTATGAAGGTTAACAAAGTTACTTTGCTTAATGAAGATCATTGACTGAATCAAAGATAACAAAACAGTGTAATGAGGTGATTCTTTTCATTCATTCTTCAGTGGGTGAAATCTACTTAAAAAGGCAGAAGGAAAAGAAAAGAAAAGAAACCAAAGGAAGTCAAGGAAATTTTATTGTATTCAATGAGCTCTACAGTCTCAGAAACTGAGCACAACCATTTTGAGTTTGTTTCTTCCCTTCCTTCAGCATGAATCCTTGGCCAGCATCCAGTTTTGGAGTCCTCTTGGAGGCTTCTGTTTCACACAGAGGTAATAAGAGAGAATGTGTGAAATGCTGGAGTAAATTTTTCTGAATCATGTCTTTTCCCCACCTTTCTCTAGTTAGAACCCATTCACACAGCCTTACCTCACTTATCTATTTTTACTCTTACCAATCTACTTCTCCATTATAAGTAGATGCAATGCATATCCCAGGAAATCTGTGTGTGTATGTGTGTGTGTGTGTGTGTGTCTGTGTGTCTGTGTGTCTGTGTGTGTCTGTGTGTGTCAGTGTAGAGAGAATAAGGGAAGTGAAAACAGATCTAAGTAGACCACCTTACAAAGCATAAACCATGGTTCTACCAGTATAATACTAGAATGCATTTGTATCTCGAGCACAGGACAATTTTTCATTCTTTAAAAAAAAATACTTTGTGAATAACTGTTGAACTTTTAGTGCTGATTCCTTTTACTCTAATTTTATTTGAAAATCAAGCTTGCTGTGAATTCCACTGGAAATTAGAAATTCTCAGGGCTGAGCAATGAACTAGTGCAATTTTTGGCAAGTGCCAACATTTCCATGTGAATGAGGCCTTTATTTAACATATTCTAACACTCCTGTGGATTAATAATGTATTAACAGAAAAAGACATGTTGAGCTTAGCACAATTATCCTTCCATCCCAATTATACTGTGACATTAAATCTTGTGACATTTAATAAGAAAGGCCATTTCACCCATGGCTACCTCGAGTGCAGACAATTTATGCAACAGTGTTCCCATAGACTAAATTATGAAAAGAAGGCATTCCAACATGCTGATATGTCTAACTGCCCATGTAAATTAAATAAGGTGTAGCAAAATATATAAATTGTTAATATTGTGATTATCTGGTACCTGAAACAAAAGAAAGATAAATTAACAGTGCTGGCATTTAATCTGTTACAGAATAAAGCAAATGGAAATGGATAGCCAATAGGATAGGGAGTAGCTTAGTAAATAGGGATTCAAGAAGGAAATTTTTTTTCTCCCACAGGAGGCATTTAAGTCTCTCTGTCTCTCTCTCTCTTCATGCCTGTGGTGGGGGGAGGAGTACGAAAGCAGTAATAGGGGATTAGGCCCAGCAGGACCTGTGTACTGAAATGCATCCCCATGTCACATCTGATTATTGATTTTGAGATAAGCACTAAGTTGCACAGACTGACCTTGAACATGCAGTCTTCCTGCTTCAGCCTTCCAGAGTTTTGCAATTATAGGTCTGTGCCACAGGACCCACCTAAAGCTTTTCTTATAATGTCTGTTTCTCTTGCATAATTGACCTATAAAATAACAATTTTGAGATTTAAAACTATCTCAGATAGCTTAAATGGCTGAAATTCTTATGAATGAGATTGAATTACCAATCTCTTAAATTCAGGTATTTTACTGTTGTGAATTTCTACACTTTGAGTGTGTGAGTGAACTCCATCTGCCAATCGTTGTGCAACATGCTTCCTTCCAAGAAGGTGGTGTGCCTAATACAGACTCTGAATTTGCTAGTATTTTATTAAGCTGTTTATTTGCCATTGCGTAATAAGGAAGAGGAAACTGAAGGAAATACTGATTCAATATTCGCTAATATTTAAGATTTATTTTATTTTTCATCTTTATATTATCAACATGATGGGGGAAAATTACCATACATACAGAAATAGAATCAGGAGGCTATTTTAACTTGAACTTATAATAAATTTCAAATGACCAAGAGAAATTTTTGTTTACATATACACCATCCCTAGTCAGGTTAGGTGTTCAATATAGACAGAAACTTTTCAGGAGAAAGTGCTACGCTACACAAACCACAGTTTTGATAAACTTAGCAAATGTTTTTATCACAATGCAGTGCACTCTAGGTAAATTTGACAGTTGAGAGTACTTCAGTGACTCAGAGAAAGGGTTGGGGCTCCTAAGACCCTGGGCTAGTTCACCACTTAAGAAACAAATATTGTATGTAATATCCATGTCTACCTTGAATGATTCTTCATGAGAATAGGACCCATGACTTATTAGTCTTTATAAATTCATGGCTATGATCTGGTTTATTACTGTAAATGTAGCCAGAGGCTCACCCATTGTTATGGTCATATGAAGACTTTTGGACAATCAGGCTGTTTAAACACAGAGATCAACAATAAGCTACTTTCTTCTGTGTTTTCACAACCTTAAGTCAGAGGCCGACCCGGCATGCTCCTACTGAGTGCGGTCTTCACCAGTGTGACCACTTCTACTGCTAAAACCATTGACGGGTGGGAAAAAAGCATGTCCATTTGGGTCCTTCGTGCTGCAAAGAATAATAGAAATCCCCATTTAAACTTACTTAAACAGTAAGGAAGAACATAACATAGGTACATAGGTAGTGCCTCTGTAGTGTTCTCGGGGTCCTGAGTTGATCGTTTTCTCTGCTCTAACATCCAGAGTGTGCCGTTCATCCTGCTGCTCGTTCCTCTGTAGTTCAGGAGAACTGCTGATGGTAGCTGGCTATTCCCTTGTTCAGGTCAAAGGAAGATAGAGAACTAAGCCTCAACAAATCTCTCCTGTGATCCAGGAAGAGCTTCCCAGAAGTCACTGCCAAGCATCTCTTATATCTTGCAGTTTATTGCTTCAAACTAAGTACTGGCCAAGGAGATAGAATTTCCAGAATCCAATGGCAATAAGCTTAGTTGTTCTAAGTGAATTTCTGCTTTTCCATGGACATGACGGAATAATGTGGCGCTACCAACTGCAGTGTTTACAGTGACAGAATAAATGCAAAAAAGCTGAGCCAGGAGAAGCTGGAGAGACAGGTGTGAAGGCACGAGGGTCTCATGGACCACCGTGGTGGCACAAAGAAGTTGAATAAACAAACTAGACAAAATAATGAAGTCGAAATATGGAGAGGAGAAATGATAATTCAAGAACAAATAAAAACTATTTTTCTTTTTAAATAAAAGAAAGAGTGCTAACCTTTTACAAAATTTTACACGTGTTCACAGAGATAGTTTATTTTTTGAGAGGAAGATGAGACTATACTAAATAGGATAAGAGAGATAAGGAGGCAAGTAGTCCTTTCTTTTTAAGTAGCGTTGACTCACGGTTTTGGGGGAAAGGGCAACCTGAGGAGAAGTAGCTGATTGCGCCTAGTTCTGTGGGCACATTTCATTTGCATGGAAAGTTTTGAACATACAAGTACTGATGTATGAGATGGTTTGTTGTAAGTAGGTGGTTTGGTACAAGTAGGCACATTATATAATGAGATACTCAACTCTACTTAAATCGGGGACTTGTCTGTGGTGTATTGTTATGTGCATCTCCTGTACATATTATAACTCAAAAGTGTCTTGTTTAAAAAGAAAAAACTATTTCCACATCCATTCTGGATTTCTGCTAACGGAAAAGAGATTTATCACTTCATAATTAAAAAATGTATGCAAGTATGGGCTCCAAAATGTACAGCCTTGCTCTCCAAACATGTCAAACATCAGCTCCAGAGATTTAAAAAGCCCTCTGCATGAAGGGGGAACTGTCATGAAGAAAAGACGCTGTTGAATGCAAGAACAACATCTGGTCGGGCCAATCATCCCAAAATGTCTGCTTCTTTAACACATCTACTCCTCTACCAGTCCAGACTTTGAAATCTCAAGAAAGAGTGTTTCGAACAAGTGTCTTTAGCTAGTGGTGGGACAAGAGAGGAAACCACAGAACCGAAAATCTGTTTCACAAGCGAAGCAGATGGTCAGGTGACAGAAATCACAGAAAGAAACTGAACCAATTAATATGTTGTCACAATTAATATGTTGTCAACTACCTGGGTTGAAGTACTCCTGAAGAGGAGACTGGGCTATATTCATCAGAGAACTAGTACACTGATACTCATATCTGAAAGTGCTGCTAGGTGGGCCCAAGGGGTAAGAGGTCCCTGAGAGAGTGTCTTTGGACACGCCCCCCCGCCCCCTTCCTTGTGCTCAGCTTCCTTAGTGCTATGAACTGGGCAGGTGTGCTTTACTCCTTTCACCTTTCACCTTTCACCTTTCACTGATATTCCTGCTTTGGAGCCAGTCATAGACTGAAACTTCTGGCACTGACCCAGATAAGCCGTTTCCCCCTTAAAGCTGAGCATGTCAGCGTTTTGTCCCAGCAGAGACAGAGTTTCACTGTCATGTTGCCTACGAAGCATAATCCTAAGCAGCTGTATAATCTTTCTCCAAGTATGTTTGTCTTTAAACACCTAGGCCTTTCATAACATAGCGGTTTACCTGTTAAAATTACAGCAGGCTGACCTACATGGAGGTTACCTGGAGCCCTTCATCACTTTCTTTCATTTTCTCAGAATTCTCCTTCTGGCCAAATCTAGGCTGCACGTTGGAGTTTCATTTATGAAAGTGTTGAAAAGGCACAAAAAGTCATTTTTGCATTAAGTGCCTGGCAGATAACTGGTTTCCATATAAATATTCATATAAAGATTATTTGTGGTATAAATAGTCATTGCCAGGGGGTCGTAGTTAAGAAATGGTCTACCTGCAATGCCCAGTAAAAGAGGAATATCTGTGAGTATTTCTATGTGCCAAGCAAATTCTGAGGTGAGGAGATCCCTGGGGTCGCACGGTTGCCTCTTGGCCAAACAAGCTAATCTTTATAGAAATGAATGAAAAGCAGTATCACAGACCGGCGGTGCACCACCAGACAATATTTTCTCTCTAGTAAACCCTAGCATCTTCATGTTTTAAAACCCGTGGCTGCTAAAATGAGCATCTAATATCTACCTCTTACTCTATCCTATTGCTACAGTGGTAAAATTGGGTTACTGAACTTGGAACATATTACTTTAACCTGAAGGATGACTTTGCCTTATGAAAGTTGTTTTTCCCTTTGTTGAGTAGAAATAGAATCATTTCAGACATGGAGACTCAAAAATCATTTGCAGTCTGGAAAATAAAATCCATTGTATTTCTTTTCTGATGAAAATACAAATATCTAACAGATTGTTTGATCTGAAAAAGAGAACAAGTGGTCTTTTGATAAATTGCTTCAATTCCTAACATGACAGGGAAACACCTGATAAACATGTTTTCATATATAATCATTATCAGTAGAACTTTTTAGGAGGTTGGTAATAGCCTGCAGATAAACAAAAGAAGTAACTCGCTTCATTCTAAAGCAGAATGCAGATTCATCTCCCTTTGTTATAGGGCAGTTAAGAAAATGACCAGTTTCTTTGAATGATTACTTTGTGGCTTTTATCACTAGATGGTTATTTTATGAATAGTGGACCTAAAATCCAATATTTTCTCCCCTGTGGTCATATGTTTGCAGTAAATGAGGCATTAACCTTTTAGAAGCTTTTGTCTGAAACCAAGAGTCAAAAAATTTTACCAGCTATTATCACAGGTTTTTCTTATTCTTATTTTTTTTGTGGAGACAAGGTGTGCTTTCTACTATAGTTTGATCACGGTGCTTTTTGCAAGATATATTAGCATAAAATTCTATAATGCAGATGCATCAGTTTTTTGAGAACTGTCCAAGTTGTAATTCCTATTAAATATTGAATACACAAGGCCCAGATTCCTTTGTTTTGAAATTTGCCATCAAAACAGCATCTTTTCATTTTCTTTTTAAAATATCTTTTCACTATGTCTCACATATTCTGTAATAGTTATGTGTGAGTTTTGCAAAGAAATTTTAAAAACAATTTTGTATTGAAAAATAACATGTTGGAATTGATAACAATGTGAGACTCTACCAGTGGGTCATGGAAAAATCATGAATGTTTACTATTTGGAAATTGTGAGCCTTCTTCATGCAGCTGTACAATTACTCCTGCTTGTCACCATATTTACAAAACAAAATTGCAATATTTTTGTAGTGCTATAAAAGTATCTTAATCTAATTGCTAGTCCAAAATTGAAATATTAGGAGTTTGATTTGTACCTCATGTTCAAAAGTTCAAATAGAGGGGTAAATGGGGCAAAGATGGTATTGATGTAGAACTGAACCTTTTAGAAAGGATATTCTGTCATTTGCAATAACAGGGAGGAGGAGATAAACCAGACACTAATAGAAAAAAAAATATTGGCAGATCACACCTCTATATGGAATCTTAAAGTGTTTAAGTTGAAGAAGCAGAGAGTAGAATGATGGTTAACAGAAGCAGCCACAGGGAAGGGGAGGAGTGGGAGGACGTTGATTGAAGGATGCAAAACTTGTATTAAACAGGTGGAATAAGTTCAGGAGACCTATTGTACAGCATGGTGACTATAACTACATATAACAAGAACAGTATAATAAAGTGGTTGTATATTTGAAATTTTTCAGGACACACACACACTGAAGGATATGCACCAAAATGTTAGGAGTGGTTCTTATTAATGTTAATCTTTATTTTTTCTGTAAACTTTCTTATATTTTCAGGGTTATTTCAAATTAGGTTATAATTCTTACATAATAAAAAAGAAGTACAACTATATTTAGGCAATATTTGCATCAACTCAAATCTCTCTTTATTCTTATGTATTTATTATGCAAATCTTTCAAACAGAAAGACCCACATAGGTTATGAATGCTTTTCGTTGAAAGAAAAAGTAGGCAGGCTCATGTTTGAGCTACTAGTTGAGCAATATCATTGACTAGTCAGGACTTTTCTGCTTTTCTATGCCCTGTGCTTAGCATGGCTTTTCTACTTTATACGTAAAACCTCACAGTCATAAAACTGCCTCCTTGCCTCTGACACACTCATCGAATGACAACATTAAAGGCAAAAAGTAAAAATAAAAATGTGACTGAAGTGCAGAGAAACGCTTCTTCATTGTGAGTTTGCATCTTTTCATCAGGACAGAATCTTACTCAGCATCACCTACCTCAGCAAGCTCTGTCATCTCCTCATAGGCCCACCTTCCCTATCTACCCTGCCAATCATGTGCATAGAGTCATGGGAGCACTGCTGTTGGCAGGACCGTGAGCCGTGGCTGACTTTGGAGCAGCATCCCTGCTATCCTTTCACTGCCGTTGAGAACTAACCCATTGCTGTGCCCTTGCCTGTGTGAAATGAAGGTCCTGTTAGCTGTGAAAAATGAAAGAGCGAAGGCTGTCGAGCAGGCCACGAGTAACACCTACCCAAACTTTTTGGCTCATAAAGTAGAACAAGACATGGCAGAACATCTGTAAGAGATTGATTTAGGTAAATAGGCTAGCCCACAGTTCAAGTTAACATTGCTTTATCATTTGCCACTTGGAAAATACAGAATCATAGAAATTTAGAACCAATTTTAACATAATACAGTCTTTAAAATAATGCAGTTCAGTTCACTTAATGAATTAATGAGCAAAGTGGAGCCCAGCAAGGATACAATTTACCTCACATCACTTAGCTGTAATTAAAGCACCATGCCCAGCTTCCTGGTTTCCTCTTCAACACTAGACGCCCGTTTAGCCTCTGGCCTGATTCCATCTAGATAATTAAAAGCAACGATATAATAGGCTTCTCCTTGTTTATTATTTTCTTTGACTTTTTTGCTGCTAGACTAAAATTTTCATACTTAGAATTTTCTTGCTTTATCTTAGTGTCACCTTTTGCCATAGTTTTTTAAAAAATGAAATAAACAAAGGCAAAGGTACAGAACCCCTGGAAACTTGTCTTTCTTTCTTGACGCACTATGAACGCCTCTTCTGTGAACCTTAGTTCCACTTCTTTGCCCAAGATGAGACCTCAGGTTTAAATTTGAATATTAGATTGAATACTTTCTTATGCAAACTTTCCTGAAATATATTAGACTAATGAATACTTTTTAATGTTTTATTGAAATCAATATAAATGAAGATTGTAAAAGTAACACAAAGAATTCCAATGACACTTGATGTTAAAATTATACTGTATAGTTTCTATATTTTATTTCTTTGTGTAGATTTCTCTGGATCTTTTGAAAGCACTCGTGTTATTCCTCTTTTCTCTAAAATACTTCAATACGACATGTACACTCATGTTGATCGCAGTACAACTAATCATAGCTAAAATGGGGAAGACTCTGAAATATCCATCAAGAGACCAGTGGATACAAAAATGATGGTATATGTGCAGAGTACTACTCTTCCATAAAGACAAAGAAAGGATTACATAGGTAAATGGTTGCAACATGAGACCATAATGCTTAGCGATGCGAGTCAAACTCAGAAGGTTAAATATCACATGGTTTCTCTAAGAAACCCAAAATACAGGCATTTTATAGAACAAAATTGGTGTGATAGTGGGAGCTAGGGGAATGGGAGGGTGAGAGAAGACCAAAGGAGGGGAGAGAACGAGTCGTCACGCTGACACAATACACACATGCATAAACTACTCAAGCTCATGTGTCGGGAAAATACTTCAATATGTATTTCTTAAACGCATTTTTGCATAGTCACAAAACAATTATCAAAATTGTAAAAGGAGCACTGACACATTGCTATTCATTTGCAAACTTTATTCAGATATCACGAATTATCTTACTGTGTCCTTCCAAATAAGAAACTTTCCCTAGAGCAGATAAGTCCAGTATCCTATGTTGCACTTGATTTCCTGTCTCTGTAATCTTTTAATCAGAGGGTTTCTTAGCCTTTCTTTGCTCTTTTTTGCAGAGTGCAAGTTTTCCTAAGTCAGAGTCAGGTCAAGCATTATTGATAGAATGCCTGTGTTCTGGGTTTTCCAAGTCAGAAAGGCTATACAGTACTTAACATATTAATCTTCTGCATCTAAATCATCTCACTTAAGTCACCAGTCTAACCCAGCTTCCTGTTCCTCGAATGGGTCGCAGTAGTCAAATCTTGATGCCTCTTCTCTGAATCCAACCAATCCCTTTATTGGGATATTTGCCAAAAGGTTTTTTTTCTACATTTTGCTATATCTCTGTTGCTATTCTTAAACCTGGCCTTACCCACCAGTTCACATTAGAAAATAACTATAAGCATATAGTTCAAAAGACTAGTAACTTTGGGAAAGTAGAAAAAAAGTTAAATTTCAATTGCCTTAGCTGAATACTGGAAGGTACATGTTTGTACTTTCACAGGGTTATCTTTACATCAGTCAGTTTTCTTAGGATAAATTTTTATCAGAGACCTAATAAGTGAAGTACTACAATAAAACAAACATATCACATTGCTACATTAAATGAACTTAAGTCTATACCACATAAATATAAAGTAACAGATATGAAGGCAAATTTATTTATTTCAGAATTTTTAAACTTTAATAACTTATTTACTCACATTTCACTGATTACTCACATTCTGCTAGATTTGGTTTTATAAGACATTCTACAGAACCACATGAAGTGATAGCTAGAGTTGGGGGAAGAGATAGGGAGGGGGTGGGAGGGTCAAAAATGGGAAGGGATTGTAAAGTTTATATGATACAGATGTGCACAAAATACCTAAATTCATTGTAAATACTATGTATTACATATGTATATTAATAAAAATAGTGGGGAAAAAAGAGTGTCTGAGAATATTGTTGCTGCGTCTCCATGGATTAGAAAGCAAATATTGCGAATTGCCTTCCTTTCTTGCTAATGTGATAGCAACACTATTAATGCTAATGTTGATCATTTGATTAAGAATATGTCTTTGTAGGTTTGTCGTGTTAACTTTTCCCCTTGTAGGTCATGAGTATCTTACAAGGAAACACTTTGACACAGTGTCACTGCCCTGGTTTCATCTATCACTCCTGTTACATTTTTCCTAAAGCAGTTACTGCTGTGGTGGCTGACAAATGATGTCCTAACTCTATTAGTCCCAGAACATTTATTATTAGGTATTTTACTGTTAAGGAAGAGGATTACTTTCTCTCCCATGTCTTCATTTAACTACATGAGTTTTCATTTTTTATTGTATTCTATCAATTTTGCTAATAATTATTGTTCAGATTCTTAAAGTGTCCCAAATTTTACCAGGAGAAAGCCTGTCAATTGGACATCTGTGCCATCTCAGCTGTATTCCTCAGTGCCTGTATAACCTTATGGTAAATGAATTAAGCTTTCTAAACTCCAGAGTCCTTACCCAAATGGTATAATGCCTCAATGTTTATAGCACTTACCATCAACTCAAAATGTCAAAACCAAACAGCATGACCCTTGAGATAAAGATTTGGCTCCAAGCCTGACTACGGCACATCTTAAACAATCTCCATTAATTACTTCTACTTTCCAAAGTTATATCTATATAAATGAACCTGGCATTAGTGAAATTACTGCTTACAAGTGGGCAGGCTGATGTCTTCTTTCCAATGTGCTGTATATATTCAGAATTTTAAAATGATACAGTATTGGAATACTACAATCTAGTTGCTAGATGCCTAGCAACGACTCTCGAGTACTTCTGAGAAGTTTTTTTGTTTTGATTCTTTCCTGTTCTAAATGTGTTTATTAAGAATTTACCCTCTCCAATAACCTTAAACCACGTGATTTTTGATAACTCTCACAAATACAACTCGAACACAAAAGTATTTTTTATTTCATCTGCTCTCTGCCTATTGAGTGCTTTCTGATCACTTTAACTTTACTCTGTGGCACTTACAATTTGCAGTTAGGTAATTGTGTGTGATTATGTGTAATCATGTGTAATCACCCTCCCACTAGAGGGCACTAGATACTAAAGTGCATGAGGGCAGGAACCTAGTCTGCCTCCTTCATTCAACATCCAGTGAAGTACCTGGCCATAATCGCTGCTTTGTGAGAAAACTTTTATGCATGAAAATATTTTTAAGGACTTAAACCAGCACATGCAATATGTCTCCCCTCAACCTCATGTTGTCATTGAAAAGAGACAATTAGCATGACAGATAAATCAAATTAAGAAGTAACTTTAGCTAGTTCCATGGCTGTGAAATGTGGCATCTCTCCTGCATTTTGTGGCAATCTACACTGCATGTTTATGAGTAGAAGCTCGATATATAGAAATAAAATCATCACTTATTAACCTATCCCCATGTGATATTATTGTGTTATGTTCTATCCTCAGTTGTTTGTTTAATTCAACATCTAGGAATGGGTGATGCCAAATAAATATTTTTGCATTGACTGAGTTTGCACATGAAACTGATTAAGTTTTGCATCCATGGTGTCTGCGTACACACACACACACGCGCACGTGCAAATATATCTGTCTTTCTTTAATATAGCCATTTGGTCTCAAGTTATTTCATTGCACACTGTCTCAAACACCTTATTCCTTAGCTATAAGCAATGATGATCTTTATGGGTTATGAGAAAAAGCCGGTCCATCCAACCCCAGTGCCTGTGCAGTGGTATGCCTCTCCCTGCAGGGCTGGCATCACAGTATCATGGTAGATGTCACCAATTCAAATTTGGGGCTGCAGATAGGCCTGATAAATGGCTTATGTATTACATAGTTGAGGTTGTTTATGATTCTAATAGTCTGCTATGAGATTTTTGGATGTTGAAAAGTAATTAATTCAATAAAATAGGATTCCTATATGATTTGTTTGTTCATTCGATCAGTCAGTCATATCTACTTATTACAGGACTGCAATGGCCAGACAGAAGTAATGATAAGAACAAGTCCACAAAGGTAACCCAAAAGTTGCAGTCCCTCTCATCACAGTCCCCACCCTCTTCAATGTGAAAGTGCTGAGCATTAAGCTGATAAATACACACCAAATTACTAAATTCTTTAGTCCATAAAATGTATAAGAAGCATGGTATGAGATACTAGCAGATTCGATCTATTTTAATTTGGGGAGTTAGGTTAAAAACTAATCATGTCTGGAACAGAAGTGTTGGGGTTTTGGTATTGGGGGAGTTGTTTGTTTGGCTCAGACTTTTGTCACTCACAGTTCAACAGATGGAGAATTTCGACCTCACAGGGCTGACAGACTTCATTAAGGATGGAGGCTCTTGTCCTGGCTTGGAGCCTGACTCTTTTTCATTATATCCTTACTTGGTAGAGAGAGTAAATGAAAAAAGAAGAGAGGGGCAGAGGGACAGGGTGGAGTTGAAGGAGAGAGGGAGAATATGCTGGTATCTCTTCTTTAAAGGAGGAAGTTTTAGCTAAGATCTGATAGGCAAGAAGAAATCAGCTGTGTGAAGAAGTACAAGTGCGTTGGTGGATGAGAATGAGTGTGGGTTGGAAGGTGGGCCTTCTATTACATAGCAGAGTCAAAAGAGGAAAGTATTTCAGTATAGAGGCACAAATATTTAAACACACGAGAGCCTGCAAGTTGGGCTGTGCACAAAACAGGGAAACAACCCATCTGGCTAACCCACAATATGCAAGAAGAAAAATGACTGGAGAAAAGGCAGTGAGATTGACCAGAGTGAAGTTATACAGATTCCTGGGGATGGTATTAAAGAATTGAGATTGTTTTTTTTCCCAAGTGGTATGAGAAATCATTAATGATTTTAAGAAAGAGCAATTATTAGTAATGCCAACATCAATATCTGGGGCACTTTCATAGTCAGAGCAGTGAAAAAACTGAGTGCTTGATGCATCTGTCCCCAGCTGTAGATCAAAATGATGCAGTGTCTTCTTGTTTTAAATCCCATGATTTCATTCCTTTGGTTTAATTAGTGCCACCAGTTTTAAAATTATTATGCTTTCTGTTGGTGAATTTGCTATTTAAAATGACCCCCAAGTGGAGCTATGAAGGTTAGTTTAGTTCCTCAGCACAGGACATCTGTGATGTGTCTAGAAATCACATGTGTTGATAAACTTTTTCCAGACATGAATTACAGTGCTGTCAGTTGTGAGTTCGAAATTAATGAACCAGCAACATGTATTAAGTAAGGTGTCTTTAAACATAAACAAACATAAAGTAAGGGCATATGCTTGATAAAGAGGGGAACTTTGGTTGGTTAATAAAAACATGGAGACCAAATTTCACAGAAATATAATCTTATATTTTCCCTAGGAGCATTCTTTACACTTTGTAATGATTTTATGAAGTATAATTATTGAAAATCATGAAAATCATCTATGTGTGTTTACAAAGATCCCTTTGTTTGCTGTGTGAAGTGTGGACAAAAGTGAAAGTTGGAATCCTTGGTAAGAGTACCTCAGTCACCAATGTGGAAAACAAAAGTAGCCTATGTTGGACTGTGGTAGAAATGCAGACAAATTCAGCAGTCTAGAGATAAGATGCAGAACAATTTTTCTTTGGGCCCCTTTCTAAATGTCTCAGACTTTTTGCATATCCCCAGAGCCTATTTTCCTGAGGAAGCTCACTGAACGTAACTATTATGTTATGTAAGAGTCAGATAGGTACTAAAGTTATAAATTTGGTTTTTTGTTTTAACACATTCTCAAGGTATGGCAATGATAGTGAGCATTTTGTATAGATATGGTTGATAATAAGTTAGTAAAAGCCTAATTCATTTCATCTTTTGATGTACAGTTTATTGGCTCTAAATGTCTGTCGAATAATTCCTTGTCAAGAGATAGCTACTTCACTAATTTGTAATATTTTTACTAATCAGCATATAAGAGCAAGTTTTTTGCCACATCATCATCAAAGGAACATGAGAAAAGATGGTCTCCTCCTCTGTCCTCTGTCATCAGACTGAAGGGCACATTCCTTTCCTTAATGGGGGGCTTGGTACATTAAGCAGTACACTTAATGTTAGCTGCAATTGTAATATCTAGGAAGTGTCTATCTTTTCCATTTTAATCAATTTAACTAAGGCTTTATTTCTCAATCAAAAGAGTTTCTAAAAAGAAAGTCACTGATGAATCCTTTTTGCCACTCACCATGAGGACTTTTGTTTTTAACTTCAAATAAAATCCAGTAGTTTTTAGTTACATTGATTAAACAAGGCAAAACTTGGAACGCTATCAAGGAGGGTTTGAAAACATACCTAAGCTGAGAGGTAAATAAACACGGAGTGCATAGTTGATTACCTGTTCAAATTGTTCCATTCTTGTTAGCCATGGTTCTACAGTGTGCAGATGATTTCCTCTGACTGTTCATGTTTTTAGAAAAGATAAACTACTCCCAGCCCTGGAGGTTTGGAACCTAACCGCCTTATTCAGTGATGGTCATTTCATTCCTTTTACTAGAAACAACGTGTGAATCAATTCTTGCCCAAGGGCTATGAGAGTCAGTTGGGTAGTATTTGAGAAAAATTGTCCACTGATGAAAACCCATGCAAAGAAAAAAGAAAAACACATCTCTGGATGTGTGGTTACGTGGGCTGTTGGGGTTGGAAGATGCAAGCCACCATGGAGCCTTTGCTGCTCAAGTTTGAGTACTGAAGCTAATGCCGGTGGAATACATGTTAAAATCCTGGCGTGAGATGTCACTTCCGGATCATTCAACAAGGAAGACTTACAGAAGAAAATGTAATGTCTGAGATTTATTGATACTAGACTTTAAGTCACTTTGATTTGAGTCTTCCATGACTTGTAATTAAAAACATCCTACTGTGCACCACAATTTTACTTGCATTTTAGTTTCTCATAATTGGCCAAGTTCAAGATGCACATTATTTGTTGTCTCTGAAAAGAAGGTACATCCTACATTTGAGAGCATTTTGACTCAATGAACTTAAGGAATCTTTTTTGCATAATTTAGTATTTAGTGTTACAGTATATGAAAAAGCAATGTGTTAAGCAAAAGTGTTCCAGTAACATGTTAAGAAATTTGTTCATTGGTAGAACCTATGGTAATCAATATTCACTTGATTCCAAGCAACATAATTTATCACTCATCATATTAGTTTGGGAAAAAAATGACTGCAGCCTAGAAATTAATCATTGGTGCAAGATTATAAAATACTTTAAAATACTTTTAAAATACTTTTAAAATAGTCAAGATTATAAAATACTTTATTCTCTCCAAAATATTTTTTAACTGTAGTTAGCATTCCTTCCAGGAGAAAAAAACATATATACCTGTTCTTTTGAAAACCCATACTCATAGCTGATTAATTGACTATAAACTATTGAATGCCATCTGGAATTATTGTACAGCTGGAATACAGCAGCAGGAATGCGCATGAGAAATATAAGGGTGGTAATTTGGAATATTTTATGGAAGAAAATGTATGCAGATGATTAACCATAACACCCAGCATTTTTCACTACTGATATTAAATGCTATTAGAATGCCAGTGAAGTAAAAATGGATATTTTTCAAGGATTTTGGGAAACCTTAGAGAATAAAAGTATTCAAGCTGAGTATTAAGAAACATATACACACACGGGCAACCACATGCACAGAGAGGTAATCAACATACAGCTTAATTTTTTTTTAATTTACTAAAGTAAAAGATGCAGTTGCCATTACTCCTTAAAATACCCTCCTACTTCAAAATTACATACCATTCTTGCCACTTTCTACTTAATTTCTTTGTGAAGTATGATTTAAAATACAGTGAATATATGTTCCTGCCACGTGCCATCAGTGGAGAGGCAGGCTCATAAAAGTGTTACTGTGTGTCCTCACCCATGTTTCTCACCAGATCTGGTAACATTTGGCTCCTGACTTCCCCAATGTCAAAATTACAATGAAGGGTAAACAGGATATCAGGGTAGCCATGACAGTACAACTAAAGCCACAAATGAAGGCTTCTAAACATGGGCAGAATGATGGCATTAACTGTGGTTGAAGAGAAGGAAAGTAATTTAAAAGTGATTAATGGCAATCTGTGTTTTACTTTATATTTTTAAATTTTAACTTAAAAGTGTTTTTGATGACATCTTGTATACATAGGCTGACCAAGCTCCAGTGGGCTAAGGAATTCCATCCAAATAAATGCTTCCAAGCAAAAGCACAGTTTCTACAACAGTTTGCCAAGAATAGTGAGGACTTCACCAAGAGGCTGAAATGGACTGAAAATAGGTGAAGGCATTGGCATGTAAATTGGCAGCATCCTGTGCTCACCAACTTCTTTTCCCCAGCTTTTCCAGAATGACTGGTTAAAGTCTAATTGTTGAACCCTGAAGAGTGTTACTTCCCGCTTCTTATTTATGTTGATAGCTTTCACAAGTAAGAAATAGATCTTCAAGTTAATTTAATATGCTTCTTTCTAGAATGCAATTTTTGGTTAGAATATATTATTTATTATTATGAGTCATTGTGATGTTTTCATATGGGCACACAACATATAGTTTGAGGCTTCTTCACAATTCTTCCAAGAAACTGAGGACAGCACAGTTCAGCCTTGGAAAAAAGCTGCAACTAAAACTTATAACAAGTAAAATGAAAATGCAAACAATCGAGGTAGTTTGCATGCCAGCTCTGTGTCTAGAAGTTTTGTAGTGTTTGACCCAGTAATCAAAATTACCTTATGAAATGAGCATGAGCATTGTATTTGTAAGATAATTGAGTTTAAATACCTTGATCTACTAAACACAATTGAGAATTTCATTTCAGGTCTAACTCCTAAAAGTGAACTTTTAACTACTACGTTATTCTTCTTCCCAATCTCTTTTTAAGTATTGCTTTAAATAGCTGCTTGTTTCATCACATTGGGAATTGTGTGGAGAAATTTTTTTCAGGGTTCTTTTATTTTTTCTTTTGTAAAATCCTGTTCGCTTTAGTCTTTTGCATTAAATCATAAACATATAAAGAATGTTTAAGAGAAACATCTAGTATTTATTACTTGGAAATAATCTCTAATTGCCTATTTTATTTTTTTTAAAGTACTGAATAGCTGTGTAAAGATTGGTCAATCCCCACTGATCAACTGGCTACTGATTTTCTATCAGCCTAATATATTTATGATTCCCTTGGGCCAAATTTTATTCTATAAAGAACAGAGGAGTAGGCCTAATTAGTGAATAAATTTCACATGTGCATCATGAGAAATATAGATTTTATTTTATTTTCTACAAATAACTTTTCACAGGGGCACCTCAAGCGTCTGAAAAAAAGTCTCAAGTTCTACAAACTCAAGTGCAAATGAAATTTTAAAAATATGAACACTTCCATCTTTTTCTTTCAAATAATTTAAAATCCAAGACATGCTTTTAAAGTGCAGATCAGTCTGCAACTCGAAAGGTCACAAAATGCCATAGAAATAAAAATAGATTGCTGACCTTTCAGGGAGCACTAACCCGGCCACACTCATCTGACCTCCACTAGTTCAATGCATTTATAATCTGGTTATTCCTTTTTGAAAGGTTTTAAGAATTATATGATAAGTTAAAACATTTGTCTTACCCTATTCATATCTAATGGAGTTGTGCAACATATCTATGTCGATATAACATATTATTTGATCAATAAAATAAAGATACAAAAAGGCTAAGTATCAAAGAAAGAAAATGACTATAACTCTAAAACAAAAGAACCCACACACTGAATTGTATTTTCACATTCAAAAGGAATTTTCACATATCCAACTGTTTGCCATGTCAAAAGAGTGCTTTAAATTAGTGTAATTAACTGTGGGGCATGATTTACTCCAAGCTATATTTCTCTGCAATTTGTAGTTATTTTTTTCTTTTTAATCTTTGGAATCTGGCTTTATCTTCTTCTTTCATTTAATTTCTGTGATGATTTCCCATTGACTTCAAAAATATCTCTGAGCATGACAAATTAAAGTGGCCTACAGTAATCAATGTGTACAGGGATATTTGTGATATTTGCTTTCTGCTTGAAACCAGGTCATATAAATTAGAAGCAACCTTGGACGACAGAAAAGCAATGTCTAGACTCTATATATGTGTTTGTGTGTCTTTTTTCACATCAGGAATTTCAAAATCTAAACCATGGCAATATTTGCTGAAAACTTCAATACAATTTCACGTTGAAGGAAACAATTTTCAGCTCAACTGAAACTACAATAAAGGGGCTAGAAAAAAGGAAACTTAAAGTTGGTAGTGAGTAGAATGAAAAGTGTTTTAGTAAGCGCTATCATTTTTCTTCTTTTTTTATAAAGGTGACAGGAGTCCCAACCATATCAGAATTGTTTAAATTTTGAATTAAATATTATACTTATGAATAATAGATTCATAATAATAGGTCAAATTCTCAGGCAAGCCCACATGGATTTTTTTTTTGCTACACCCTCGATTAAGCTTGTGTGTCTTCATCTTTTCATGAGAATTTCTGTACTCAGCAGCATCAATATATTTATTTGTTCCATATTACAAGATACCACCACAAACCTATTTGTTAATATATACCAAAATTTCTTTACACATTTATGGTATAATTCTGGTGTCCGCATGCAGATGATGTATTTTAAGGCTGAAAGTGCTGCCATATTGGCAGTGTTAGTCAGAAATACACTTGGAGATACAATTACTTTTCTTTTTTTTATTATTTCCTATTCACGGACCAAATGCAAAGAAATATTCAATGAACTTGTATTTTTCTATTCCTGGTGTCTGTGGATTGGCTTCTGGCCTCCTATTAATATTAAATTAGAGAAAATAGGTTAAATAATCGATAAAACATGAAATGATTATTTTATGTCTCTTTACATAGACTATTCTATGAATTGCTGAAAGGCCAATTACTTCACAGCCAAATGCATTCTGTAAACATTCATTTGCATGCATTTATAATTTCTCTGGAAACTCCTGGGCTTTTTCATATGCTAACTTGTAAGTGCACCTTGTCAGTATCATCATACCAGCCTATTTTTTATATTCTGATGAGGTAGGTGGGAAGTGGCAAGGGGAGGATACTGTGTTCAAGGTCTCCAAGATTAATTTGATTATAAAATACTTTACTCATCAGTTTTCTTCAAAATATGAAGTATAAAGTAATTATTATGGAATTTGGTTTCAGTATATTTTATTAATATCTTCACTAGATGAATGACCCAGGAAGGCAAAGACTATATATTTATTTTTCTTCATTATTTTATTTCGAGTGACCAGAATAGTTTAGGGCATAAAGATGATACAAATTCTGTTGGACCAATTGTAGTCTGAGATCAATAAGGCTCAGGTCTCAAAAATACAAGTATATCCTTCTGTGTGTGTCTCTGTGTATGTTGGAGGGGTGTGGGCATGTGTTATAAGTGAACCTTTTTAGATAGAATTTGTGTCTGGTAATATTTGCCTTTTTAAACAAATTATTCTGTGAACTGTAACCAACATATACAGCTGGGCAATCCTCAGCACAATCAAGGTGTAGAATATTTCCATGACTGAACATTTCCTCATGCTCTCTGTTATTATCCCTCTCCTCACCCTCCACTGTCCTCCCAGAGAAACCAGTAGCTGGTGTTTGTCCCTGTCATCGTGCCCTTTCCACAATGACATGTAGATGGCATCCTACAATCTGCAGGCTTCTGATTCTGACTTTTCTTTGAACATAGTGCATTTGAGACTTACCCGTGTCACTGCATGCATCAGATGTTTATGCTTTCCTTGCTGATTAGTGCTGTGTTGCACAAATGTACACTACTTGGCCTGTTCACTGTATTCACCCCTCAGTGGCACTTGCATTGCTTTTATTCTTTGGCAGTTGTGAGTGTATTTGTGTGTAGGAGTTGTATGCACGTTTATGTCCATTTCTCTTAGATAAATACCTGGAGATGGAATTACTGGGTCCCGTGATAAGAACATGCTTAAATTTTTAAATAAAATACCAAAGCATTTTATGGATGTGGCTATATGATTCGTATTCCCATCAGCCACATATAGAAGTTCTACTTTTTTTACCTCCTTTCCAGCATTTGAAATTGCCATATTTTCTTTTTACTCAGTACATTCTAATTGAGATGGAATGGTGAGTATCTCAGTGAACTTTGAGATTGCATTCATCTAGAGAATATTCATTTTGAATAATTTTCATGTGCTTTTTGCCATTTACACCTTTTTTGGTAAAATGGGTTTTGTTTTGGTTTAGTTTTGCCATTTTTGAATTTTTAGTTGTTTTCTTCTTATTGAGATTTGAGAGTTCTTTACAAATGCTGGTCAGTCCTTTATTGTACATCTATCTTATATTTTCCTTAAACTAGAACTCCTTTAGTGGAGATGCTCATACAAATATTGATTCTGCTTCAACTCCATTGAGGTCAGTGGGGGAAAGAGTTGACAGAGTTGACTCCACAATACTTCCCCTTGACTTGAAAACGTGGGTTGGGATAACTTTTCATCAGAAACCCTTACCATGTCCCCATTCAACACAAATGGGTAGGTGGCCAGCATTCAAAGATATAATCTTGGAAGATGGTCATACTTGGCTTTCAGTTGTCACTTGATTCACAGCCACCGACAAGACTTACCTGGAGTAAGAAAAATAAAAGACAAACTGGCTAGCACACTTAGTCATCCTCATGTTTTGATCCAGAGTTGAAAGAATTTACTCAATATACTCTTGTATATCCAATCATTGAACTAGATAAATATAACAAAATAATAGAGGACAGGGAACATCTGGGGATGAATCATTTAAACTTTATGGAACTTTGGTGACAACTTACAAAGCTACCATATGCATTATATTTAACTATAAGCAGAAAGAGCCTATATTTAATTCAAAATATATTCAAAAGAGTGAGTTAGTAATCTGTCATTCTGATTTTATTGGTTTCAGATCCCTGAGTGTGTGAAATTTTATTGGTCCTGAAAAATGACTTGCAACTGCTAAGTGGTAGAGAAGAAAATGCACATGACAAAGAAACAAAATGCTGAAAATTTATGCTGAAGTCACTAATAATGAGTGTTAGTATTTGGAGCCTACCATAAATTGGGCTTAAGAGATGTGAAAATTACCTTCCGGAGTTATATTGTATACTCACCAGAGAAAAGGTTAGAGCAGAGAGAGATAATTTTTCAAATAAGGAAAATAACTTCTCCAACATGACTTTTCAGTGACTGTATTGAATGTGAACATGACTGATCAACCAGAAGAGAGAATCTGTCATCTTGTAAAATCCGAGGCAGAGGAGTTGGGACAGAGGAGCTTCATTGTAAAGTTTAAGTAATTGGCAAGGCCAGCTTTGTTGTGAAGATGGATGAACTGTATACACACGTGGCCTAAAGTTATTGAACCCAGAACCATTTAAATAACTTCTCTTGTCTTAATTCCAAGGTCTGCCTGCAGGCAGATAGTTTACTCATCACACAGATGAGCGTGCCACTACACACAAGTGTTCTTATTTTTCAACATGAATTAATGAGTATATACTGTAGCTTGTTTCATGCATGAATTATGTTAAAATGCACTTACCTGAGAAAGACAAAGCCTCTCTAGGGAATCATTCTTTCACCATGACTTTTTTTTTTCCAACTATATATATCCTCTCTTTCATTATTTTGCTGATGCTTTTCTTGAAAATAAAACTTTAATTCACCTATTTAAAGAGAATCTTTAAAAAACTGAAGTTATTGTTATCAGTTCCATTATTTCACTAGGATGCATAAAAATAAGTATGAAAATAAAAATAATGCATGGATCCAAAATAGACTTCGGAAATTTTGCTCCAGCTGACCTTACATAGATAGCATCTGCTTGTTAAGAGCTATGTAAAGAGGAGAGAAAAAACTTGACCTGACCTGACCATCCGGACCTGAGAGTTGAGTTCACCTCTTTCTCTAGCCTCCCTTGCTTGCCAACAAAGAAATGTACTAGCATCAGCCATATCACTGAGTTATACAAAATCTAAGTGGCATCAGATGCGTAAAACAGCTGACAATTCATGAAAGGTGGGCGTACTGGTTAGTTACATGGAAGGTGAAGTAGCAAAGGATCCAGTTAAACAACGCCTCAAGGAAACAAGCAAATGAGTTTGGCTTCTTCGTAAGTCAATGTAATTTTTTAAAGAGTAGGGTATGTGTTGTTCTTTAAGTGATTTAAAACACTTGAGATCCAAATTAAAGGCCTGATCCATAATTAAATACAAGTTCCCAATCAATCAGTTATTGACAATTAGGAGATGTTTGGAGATGTTGTAGCAGTCCTCAGATATTAGATTATATTTGACAACATTTGCTAATTTAATAGGCACAAAAATGGTTATACAGAAAAATGTTCCTGGTTTTGAGTGATAATCGCTACAGTGGTTTGGAATAAAATGCCATGATATCTGGAGTTTTCTTTAAAATGATTCAGCAAAAATAAGACAGATAACTGAAAGATAGAAAAAAGCAATTAGGATAAAAAATTGCAATTTTAAGCCTTATAGAATTATCTGGGTGTTTATTGTACCAAAATGTATACTTTACTATAAATTTGAAAATTCTAATAATAAAACATTGAAAAAAGTATCTAAATGCATGCATAAAAAAGAGGAAGAAAAATACTGTGAAAAAAAATCAAACAAAAGAGTTAGAGATGCACAGAATAATCTCACTAAACCTAGTTCCTTCCTTCCTTCCTTCCTTCTTTCCTCTCTCTCGCTTTCCATCCTTCATTTCTTTCTTTCTTGGTTTGAAAGAATAACAGGAAGCTCTCACTGCGTTCTTATTTTTCAGAAGAGCAATTAAGATTAAGGGTTAAAAGAAGGGGAAATTTTATATTCCTTTTATTTTAAAAATATTAATTGAATTTTTCAACATTCATTTACTGCTTTAACATTTTAGAGTTTAAATTAAATAGTCAGAGCCTCCTCAAAAAAAAAAGTTTTAAGTTAATTATGCATAGCTTGTTAGCCAAAATTACCAGTGTTTCCTTCAACTTGAGCCTTCCCTTGAGTGTGGCAGGGCACATATTCTGAGCTAATGCTTTCCTGGAGAGGATCAGCCAGCCAGAGTCACAGATTTGACTGTTGGAAAAGATGAGAGTGACCCAGAACACAAGAAGCCAGGAAGAGTGAGTGTTTACTACACACTTAGCATTTACATAAAGAAAAGAAATATGGGCGTACTCCTTAGTCTCTGCGATTTGCCATTCTTTAAATATGGAATTGTTTAAAAGATCTTTTTTGATGTTATAATTCTAAAAAAAAATCTTTTGGGATATATTTTTCCTGTCTGTCTGAGTCGCATGGCTGGTGTAGAAGCCTAAAGTAGTTATCCCTTTCTCTCTCACCTGCCTGTTTTCCTGAAGAGATTAAAAAAGAAACTGAACTGAATATGGCAATAATGGGCCAACTAAAAGCAACCTTGTCAGCAGCTGAAAGGATTAAGACTCGAGGCAATATTAGCATCCCATCCTGGTCCTTCTCCTGCCTGCGGGGAGGGTGCGTGAGCCTGGCAGAGCCCCTTCTGGGAGCCTTGATATACAGGGACTTAATCCAGTTCCACCTAGAAACCCAGGAGATCTGTCCTCACCAAGCAGAAGGTGCACTCTAGAACAAAATGAGCAGTCCACGACATGCCCCCAGGGCTGCTCCCAACTACTCTGAGCGCTAACATTCTGGACTTGTCAGTGTGTGTGATATGTTGGCTGTCGGCCGCTATGTGCAAGCTGTCCACCATGAGACACCCAGTCACATGTGAATCTAGATGCATTTATGTTGCTTCTACTTCCTCTGGTCCGTGGTACATAAGGGCTTGGATGGAGTAAGAGGCCCTACCATCTCTCTGTAGCAGTTAGGAGACTAAAACTGGGCTTCCAGTGTCCAATAAGAGTTAGGCATCCTGTAATGATAATGTCTGAGGTCCTGACTTTTGTGTTGTTGACTAATAAGTTTGAAATCAACATGGGATCCACTGGGTCTTTGTTTTTAGTATTCTTCTGGCCCTCTATTAAAGAAAAAGGATGATTTAATATTCAGAACTATTTTAGATACCAGATTAGAATCTTGTTTATACTTTGCAAATCTTTCTTGAATGTAATACTTTTAATTTTAAAATAAACAGCATAGGGAAATAAAGCAATCTAGGATTCCAATTGCAACCCTGCCCTTGATTAGCTGCTCAAGCTTGAGAAAGTTATTTTTGTAGCCCTTGGTTTTCAACCTAATATATCTACGATGTTAGAAACAAATTATTAGGTTATAAATCAAGGGCTACTATATATATATATATATATATATATATATATATATATATATATATATATTACACATACATATTTATTACTTTCTTCTATAGGCTGGCCTATGGTATAGAAGCAGGGAGCAATGCCTTGTAATATGTAAATTTCTATTTAAGACATGTTTTACTTATGCGTAGAAATGATTAGAGGTAAGAAAAATTTTACAAGATACCAAGTAATTCTCTCTTTTTGGGCCACGTTATTTGTCTCCAGGAGAGATAAAGCCAGAAATTACACATGATTTATCACAATAGATCACTGAGATATTAAAAGTTACATGATTTATACGTAAGGGTCAGTGTATGTAATTTTAAGCCAAAGAACTGTCCTGTTCTGAATGTGATTATTTGCACAATACTACGCTAGATTGCAGTAACTGATTAACTTATGATTGTAGGATTCGTCTGAATTTTAGTAATAAGTTTATTTTAATTTCAAAGTTGAAGCTTATTAAAATTATGTTTTAAATAAAATAAACCTATAAACTATCAAATTAAAACATAAACATAGGGAAGACATTTCACTTTGTGGGTATCTTTTTCACATTTTTCGTGTATTGGAAAGTTTGAAGTAAATTGAAATTTTGTGTACTTTTTCATGTATCACTATTATCCTAATTCTTCAATCAGGGAAGTATATATTAAGTGATCACTGTAGATTTAAATAAGAAGATAAAGGGGCAAGTGGACTGTATAATTGGAAATCAAATTTCTTTTAGCTTGTGTCAATGCAAATAGCTGAATCTTTCCATAACTTCCTTTTTGAAGTTCTTTTGATACATAATCTTTCTTTGGTCTATCAATGTACAATTGATGTCTGATTCTACACATTCAGACAAGAAAGTATTCTGCTGCCATTGTTGATCAAAGGAAATAATTTAGTTGACATCTAAATCATTGAAGGATTAGTTATCCCTTGCATGTGGTTAACACCTCAGTTCTACGTTCCCTTGATGTCAAAACCCAGAAGCCCCATCAGGGGAACGGTGAAAGAGATGAGAGAGAACTTTGTTTGAGGTTGTCTGAGAGACAAAAAAAACTCATTTTAGAATTAAATGATAGATTATAATACTGTCTATCAGCACTATAACAGGCACAAATTGTGTAAAAACTGATGCCAAACAGCCTCTCTGCAGATAGCTCCTTGTGATCTAAGCGGTGTTCTGTGAGATATGGCAGGTCGTGATAAAATATTTGCTAGACTTTCTCCCTTTTAAAACTTTGACCTCACATCCTCTCAGTTCTGTGAGTGCTGCCTGCGGCTTTCACCTCAGCTGTTGCCTCAGAACAGGGACCAAGGCAGAGATGTAGTAACCGCACCTGTTAGAATGGTCCTCACAGCCACCCCATGCATTGAAGTCTCCCTCAGATCTGTTGGTTTTCCTGATAGCATTAGGTACTAATGACAGCAGTTTAGTTGGGTTTTTATATATTTGAATAGCTTATATTTTAACCTATCAGCAGGTGTCTAAAATTCTGATAAACTATGCCATAAAGATTTTATTTTATTTATTATACTGTAAGTTGGATTTTACCCTAGAATCAAAACTCTTTCCATTACCTAAGTTGATTTCTGAAAGACTGAAATCCTTAAACTAACATCCTTGGACCACACACATCCTACAGATGTAGCCTTTTTATGTTGAACAGTATCATCAAAAAAAATAAATTAGATGCTGCCACTAGAAGTTAAGGATATTTCACATGAGAGTTAACAACGTCTGGCCTTTGTGTAGTATGTCCCTATCTTCTCATTCCAAAGCTTAATATTATATTTTTTTCTCATTTGTGTTTTGATCCAGGCTTTTGAGCTTGAGACTTCCAATTTAGGACAAACAGAACCATCATCCCATAAATGAATATTTTGAACAAATTACTGACCTTAGTATTTCTTTAAATTCTATATAGTGATCACAGTAGTAGCTCGAATGCCTTTGGTATATTTGACTTGACCTGTCTGTCTGTCTGTTCAAATCCTAGTTACCTATACTGTCATCTGCAAATGGATTTCTTTCTAATACTAAACATATCAATTCAAAAATTTGGTAAGAACTGAATCATAAAGATTAGAACCACAATTTGTACCCTCTGAGTAATCATAGTTTAGCAGAGTTAGCTAAAACAATAATTACAATGAAATAAAATATTATCAGTACTATTTTAGCAAGAGCCCTCTTGTATTAAATATTCTAGGTTCTAAGCAGAGTAGATTTTTATGGTTTTACACCCCACATCTCCACTTTTTTTTTTTACTTTCCATTTTTTTTTCTAAACCAGTTTAGCCAGTTCAAGTTTCATTCGAGTCCACTCAAATGGCTCTTGTTACATTAACCTACTTATTCACTCTTCCTACCTCAATAGTTGCATTGTATGACATGGACAAGTCACTAATATGCTGCATAGATTTTTAGCCTGTAAAATTAGTGGGTAATAGTACTTGCCAAGTGTAAGTATGCTGGGGATTAAGTGGGACAATTTACTTAAACGTTTGAAACAATATTTAGCACATAAGAATAGAATATATGTTGACTATCATCATTGTTACACTAATACTATATCACTTCATGTTTTTGTAGCAAACTTTGACATAGGTGGGCAGTGATTTCTTCTTGAAACATTGTCTTGGAGTTTCTTCTGCCCTCACAGTCTCGTGTTTCCCTATAACGTGATTACCCCTGGTTTTCAATGCTGGCTCCTTCTCTTATCAGGTCTATAAAAGCTGGAGGTTTGCAGGAATTGGAACTAGGCCTCTTCCCTACATTATATACTCTCTGTCTCCACAACAATCATATGTAGTTCATGACTTTAGAATGACACTGTGTATGCGGTCATGACTAACAAATTTTTTTCTGTACCCTTGATTTTTGTCCTTAGCCCTACAAGGTGTAACTGAGTGCATTCTCAGCATATCTAACGGACATCTCTGGTTTGAATTCCTGATTCCTTTCACACATTAATTCCTTTGATTTTGACTTTTTACTCCTATAGATCTTTTTTCCATAAAAGGGCAGATTTTTTTTTTTAAAGTTTCAAATCCCTGGGTGCATCTCCCTGGTTGCTTAGTTGCTGGAGGCACCATGTAGTTTGCTGACATCCCTGCTGGTGTGTGACGGCTAGTTGCTCCCATTGCAGACTTGGGGCTACAGAGTTCAACTGCAATCAGTGTTTCCAACTGCTGCCTGGGCTTATCATTTGCTATTGAAATTCTAGATTAAGAAAGGTTGATAATCACCAAAGGATTTTCACCATCAGGGCTCCAGCCAGAGATTTTATTTTGCTCTCAGAACTGATGAACCAAGCCCAATAGCTTAGTTGCTATTCATGTACCCTGAAAACAGAAAATGTAAAGAATGCAAACTTCATAATGCAAAACTTTTTCTTTGCCCATGTTAATTAGACCAAGTAGTTGATTTAATTTTGATTTATTATTAATTGACTGCTTTCTTAAATTTATGTTCTATATAAAAAGGCAGTTTTCTTCCTGCAATTCTAAAATGTGTTCTTCCTGGAATTTCCATACAAATCTCTGCTCAGGTGCCATCCCCTTATGGGATCCGTGCCTGATGACCTCATTGGAAATAGCACCCAGTCACCCTTTGCTCACTCAGTAGACAGGAAGAGCAAAGTGCAACCCAAAATCTTCTTGCATTCTTTTCAAAGATTTCATAACTTTTTGCTGAGTTGTTTGTCACAGACATTGTTGTTTTGGTTGGTATTGTTGTTACTTTCCTCTTTAAGAATAAAAGCTCCCCAAAAAGAGGGGCCTCATATTCTGTGTTCTTATTGTTCCACGAACATCTAAAATGTTGGCCAGTGTTAAGCATCCAACCACTGGTATGATATGAAATCTATAAATAAGTCAACATGACTGATGTATAAAGTGCATCAAAGT
Organism: Ctenodactylus gundi; assembly: GCA_004027205.1. Taxonomy (NCBI): domain Eukaryota; kingdom Metazoa; phylum Chordata; class Mammalia; order Rodentia; family Ctenodactylidae; genus Ctenodactylus; species Ctenodactylus gundi. The sequence goes on along the minus strand of PVKB01004228.1, from coordinate 89,941 downwards.
GTAGACTGAGCAAGTGCTGTAAAAATCTCCCCCTACATTATATCACCACAATCTAAGACCATAGATATGTGTAAAGATGAAAGAAACCTGCTTGTTAAAACCTCTAGATAAATTAGGTATAAAAAGTTCATTCCTGTATATATCATAATAATTCTTCAACAAGCAAGTAAATTTAATTGATGAAATCTCAATTACAAAGAAAAGGAAAAGCTAGCATACGTTTAATACATTTTTGAGTTTTGAGGGAATTGTTTACCTACATTAATGATGAGAAATGCAAAGATTGTATTTTAATCATGGTTGAAGATTCGAGTATTTGAGGAATGCATTTTTTTTCTTTTTTATAATTTTTGTGTTAACTTGTAGCCATGCATATCACTGAGGTACATAGTGGTATTTTTGCATACATACATAACATTCGAGTAATTAACATTCCCCTCTCCTGATCATTTTTTATCAGACTTTGTCTTCTAGATCCTCACAAATGATACAATATGTTATTGTGGGTTGTAATCATTCCACTATGCAGGGAAACCAAACCTTCTTCCTTCCATGGGTTTTCCTGTGTGCTCTTTTTCTGTGTTTGATTCCCATTATCCAGTCTCCTTTCATCCTCCTATCCCTCCTCCCAGCTTCTAGTGATCAGTATTCTTCATCCAATAGGCTCCTTATGCTTCCAGTTGGAAGATGCAACATTCACCTTGTTGTGTGTTTATTTTATTTTACTTAATATAATGCCCTCGAGTTGTGTCTATGTTGTTACAAATGACAGGATTTTATTGATTATTGCTGAATAATATTCTTTTCTATGTACAATACCTTTACTTTATTTGTTCATCAGTTGTTGGGCCCCTAGATTGATTTCATATCTTAGCTATCATACATAGGGCCGCAGTAAGCATGGAAGTCCAGGTATCTCTTTGGTACACTTATTTTTTTTTTCCTTTGGATATCGACCTGGTTGTTCTACCTTTAGTTTCTGAGAACCTCTCATAAGAAAATGGGACTATTACACTATACTCCCAACAGTATATATGAGATCTTTCTCTTCATATTTGCACCAATATTGGTGACTTTCTGCCTTTTAATGATTAGCCCATTGTGACTTTAATTTGCATTTAGTTGACAGCTAATTAAACTGAGTAGTTCTTTATGTCTTTGCTGGCCATTTGTATTTCATCTTTTGAACAATGGGGGTTCGGATCATTTGTTAATTTTTTAATTGGATTACTTACATTCTGTTGTTGTTGTTTTTAGTTCATTCTATATATTAATCCTATGTGAAAAAAATAATTTGCAAATATCCTATCCCATGCTGCAAGTTATTTCTTCACTGTCAATTATTCTCTTTGCTGCTGGATCTATCCCAAGGATTCAAGGATTGTCCCATATACATAAATCAGTAAATGTAGCACATCACCTCAACAGGGTGAAGAAAACTCATGTGATCATCTCAGTGAGCACAAAAAAAATTGGTAAAATTTATCTCTTCGTTATAAAAGCCCTGAATAAATTAGATATAGAAGGATCATGCTTCCACATAACTAAGGCTATACATAACAAATCCAGAGCTAACATTATACTAAATGGGGGAAATATTAAGGTGTTCTGTAGAGATGTATCATGAGACAAGGATGTCCACTCTCACTACTTTTATTCAGCATTGTACTGGAACTTCTAGCCCTAACCATTAGGCAAGAGAAAGGAATGGAAGATGCACAAACAGGAAGAAAAGAAATTAAATGATCTCTGTTTGCAGATGATATTGTAACTAAGAAAACCTACAGAATATACCAAGAGACCATTACAATTGATGAATAAATTGAGAAAAGTTGCAGGATACAAAAATCAGACAAAAACATGAGCATTATTATATCCAAATTTCAAACTTAACTTACTAAGTTTCATTAGATCATAAAGTACCCACACTCAAAATAACTACAAAAGATAAAATAAATGCCAGGGAATAAATCCAACATTCTACAATGAAAATATTGAAACAGTGATTCAAAAAAAAAAGACACCGTAAAAAAAAACAACCTGTCATGTTCATTGGTTAATAAAATTAGTTTTGTTAAAATGCCCATAGAAGTTAAAGTGATCTGCAAAGCCAGTGGTCATCACAACACTGGATGTCAAGTTACATTACAAAGCAAGAGAGATATAGAGAAAAAAAAATAAATAAAACTCAGGATACTGCCACAAAAGCAGACAAATAGGTGATAGAACAGAAGAGAGATTGCAAGACAGCCTTGAGCACCTCCAGCCATCTGATCTTTGACACAGGAACTGAAAACATACACTGCAGAAAAGATAGCCTCATTACAAATAGTTCTGGGGAAACTGATTATCCACGTACAGAAGAATGAAACTGGAATCAAATCTTTCACCATTTACCAAAATCAAATCACAATCGACCAAGGTTTAGGTTTTAAAACAGAAAATGGAAGATAAAATAGGCAAAACCCTTAGACATTGTCATTAACAAAGACTTTCTCAACAAAATACACATGCGATAACAGCAAGAATCAACAAATGGGATTACATCAGATTAAAGTTTCTTCACATTAAAAGGAACAAACATCAATAGGGTGAAGAGAGAACCTAGGAAATGGGGGAAAATATCTTGCCTGCTGCTCCTCATAGAGTGCCTATTATCTAGAATGTACAAGGAGCTGGAAAGGATGACACTCCACAAAATAAAAGACCCAATTAAAAATAGGCAATTGAAATGAATGACTCATTCCCCAGAGAAGTGCAGATAGCCAAAAATACCAGAAAAATGTTCAAAATCTTTAGTCCTAAGAGACATAAAAACATCACTGAGATTTTATCTTACTTCAGTAAGAATGACCTTTATTAAGAATTCTGAAATACAAATGCTGGTGAGGCTGAAGTGAGAAAGGAACCCTTCTACACTGGTGGTGGGACTTTTAGGTGGTTCAGTCATTATGGAAATCAGTATGGAGATTCATCAAAAAACTGAAAATGGATATTTCATTTGACCCAGCTATATCTCTCCTGAATGTCTTCCCAAAGAAGTTAATGACATCATACACGCATACTCGTGTTCATAGCAGCACAACTCATAACAGCTAAATTTTAGAAGCAACCAGTATGTCCATCAACAGATGAGTGGAGAAAGAAGTTGCGGCATATGTACACAATGGAGTACTACCCTACCATAAATAATGGTAAAATTGAGTCATTTATAGGAAAATGGGTACATCTTGAGACTTTCATGCTTAGCTAAATGAATCAAGTACAGGTCAAATATTACGTGGTTTTTTTAATATAAGAAAAACAAACTATAGCAAAGTAAAAGAGTAAAACAAAAGAGCAATGGAAGAAAATAGGTTGATCGATTTTTCTGGAGGAGGAAAAGGGGGTACAGAATGAAGTAAGAGGCTGGGAAGCAAGAAGGGAAGTAAAAAATCAAAATATGACATCCAGACGCACAATTTCTTAACCTTCGTGTGGTTATCATGCATCACAAATGCATGTTCATAAAAAGAATACTTTTGGGGAAAAGGGAATTTGAGAAAAAAGTAGTCGTCTGCAGATTCTATGTAATTCGCATCAAAATACTAATGACATTCTTCTCAGAATGAGAAACAATGCCAAAAGTTCATAGGAAAGTGCAGCAGAAACCAATAACTAAGTTAATCCTGAGCGAAAAGAGCAAAGCTGGGAACATCAGGGTACCTGATTTCAAGACGAATCTTAGAACCCTAAGTAGGAGCCAAAGCAGCAGATGGAGGTCCGAGAAGTAAACCACACGTCTGTGGCCAGATGCTTCAACACAGGCGCAATGGTGTCCTGGGAGACCGATCAGCCTTTTCTATAAGCAGTACTCAGAACCCAGATTTGCACGTGCAAATTCCTCAACAATTACAAACATCAAACCCAAAGAGATCCTAAGATCTAAATTTAAGAGCAGGAATTCAGAAGTGACTCGAAGCAAATGTACAAGAAGTCATATATTGAACCAAGTCATTGAGGATAGGAGCAAAAGAAAAAAAAAAAGACAAGGATGGCAAATTACTCAAGACCGGCACACACCAGCCAGAACATCTTCCCTCGCGGTCATCACACTACATTTGAGACATTGCTCTATATGTCTAAATCTTCTGTGTGTAACACATTCTTCTCCAAATTCTCCTTTTTGTAACATTTGTTTGCATGGAACTTTATTCGTTTACAAACGTAGATGGTGTGGGTTAACTGGCAGTATGGTTTGGACAGGTCTCACAACCTCAGACACTGTCTACAGGTTGGTGTAGGAGAGCAGTAGGGGGACTACTTCTAGATATTCTCATAAGGGCGACCTCTGCTTATATAACTACTTGTACAAGTTGACTAGAAACCTGAAGGAGTGGTTTTTTGAAATGTTCACCCATTGCCTCCATTTCTCTTTTATAAATGGACACTATCACTGTCCATAAATTAGATGAGATTAGAAATGCTGAAAGAATAGTCATGAAATTTAAAAATGAAAGTGGCACATGCTACTTTGAGTTCTGAGTGCCCAGTGTGCACATTTCTAAGCAAAACATTTAAAATTATCAACAATAATTAGTTTTTATATTTTGAAAGTCACCAGAATGCCAGTCTGGGAGTCAAACAGCAGAGAGCTACATCTACAATTAATATGTATATGAATAAGTTTAATTGGAATATTTCAGATGAGAGAGAACAGGTCTTGATGGCAGAACACAAACAAAAAGTCATGTGACCAGGCTAAGAATAGAGAGGGACAACTTCCTGGAAGATTTAATGTGGGTGCCACCATTGATTTGACTTATATCATTAAAGTCCCCAAATCCCTGTACCTCAAGATGCTAAAGAAACATCTCTCAAGTTTACCGATTAAACTGATCAGAAGAACGTTTTACCGGCTTTTATACTGTCTAGTGTATTCCTAATGGATTTTCTTTGGCACTTCCAAAAAGAAGCCTTCTTTCCAGAATTTGCCATATTGAGTTTCTTATCTAAGCTTCAGTACTATTCAGACTCAGAGCAGTGTTGACTTTAAGTGCTTAATTGCTACGGAATATTTACTAGAGAATGTTTGAAAATTCACTTCTAAATGCATTTCAATATGTTTCCTATTTATTCTGAGTATATTTCCACAAAGAGTCCTAGGCCCCAGGCTGTCTTAATCTCCTCCCATAATCTGTTACTCCTGTTATATCTTTAGGTAAAACTCCTATTGAGGCAGACAAGGTTTAAGGAAGCTGGCTTTTGAGTTAGAACCAGTTACTTCTTGCTATTCAGGAGCGACTGTGTGCAAAATTGACCACCATACATTCGCCACTGATTTATTTTTAATAGCGCATCCAGATCGTTTATAGCAATCCAAAAAATTACTATAATGACTATAATGAAACATAATGTTTCAAATTCTTGACAATATTAAATTCTTCTCTACAAAGTCCCTAACAGCTTTTTTGGCAAATCAGAATAATGCTGACAAGATATAATATTTAACCGTCAAATTATAAACTCAAGGAAAGCTGTGGACATTATCAAAAATAAAAAGCACCGGTACACTGAGGATTAAGTTATCAACGAATTTCACAGTGCTTCCTTGATTTTAGAAGAGTCTGCATTTGTTTTATTTCCAGCAGTTGCCAACGACAAATTTATAAACAGGGTGTGGGTAGGGGATGTGTAGCTGTGAGGAAATGTCGATTTGAGTTTCCCAACAAGAGAAAGGCTTCAAAAATCACGAATAAAATGTAGCAGTGCCTGGTGGGTAAATTGTTTTAGCCTGATGACTGATGTTTTCTGAGACCTTTCAGAAATCATGGACTGTTAAAATGGAAGAAAATTCAGCTACGAACTTGTTTGACCTTTTTATAGGAAGGACCTTGGGCTTGATAAAAAGAAGTAGTAGCTTGGTAAAAATAGTATTAAGCTTCCTAAGGACAAACTAAAAGAGAGTTACCACAACCTCAGTAAGTATCACTGCAGGCCTAGCAGAGATCCGAGCGCCCTTCAAAGCCAGCCAGGCCAGTTGGGTAAAGAAATGGAAGGCCCTTTGTTTCAAACTTTTCCGTTGCTTTTAGATAGGACCTACAATTTCTGTCAAACTTAGCTTGATGAAGGGAGCTCTCTCCTGGGATGAAGGGAGTAGGAGGGAGCTATTTTATTATTCTCCTGTCCCTCTGTCTTCCTTCCTTCTCCTAGTCTCTGCCCACCTCGTCGTCCCTTTGTCTAAGCCACCAAATAGATTTGCTGACAAAGCTGAAGTTAACTTTTTGTGAGTTTCTGTTACTTCTTTTTTTGCCTTGCTTTCCAGCTGTTGCTAAGCCACCATCACATGATCTAATTAACACTTGTAGCCACAGAAGTGGAAAAATCAGATACTTGTGAAAAGGTATTTAACAAAACAAACTCAACTGGCACAGTTCTGCAGCAGTCCATTCACTGAGGGTGAGTGAGATCCACTTAGCCTTGTGAGAGAAGAGAAATAAAAAATAACAAGGAAATTAATGGCATTAGGCTGCTCAGTGACCATTTTACTTGTTAGCTAAATGTAATGTTTCTCTGGAAAGCTTTGAAAGCAGGTAGAAATTAACAGATTTGTATGAATATTGTGCATCCTTTGTACAGTACTTTATTTTATTATTTTATGTATTTTGGAGTACTGGAGAATGAACCCAGAGCCTTCACACTAAGCTATATCCCAAACCTCCCCCTATTTTTTTTTCTTTTTAATTTAAGTTCTCACAAAATTGACAAGTTTTCCAAGCTGGGCTGGTGTTGTGACTATACATAAAAGTGTAATGTTTTCTCTTGGGAAAAAAAATACAGTCTGTGCCACTGGGTCCCCAGACAAGCAAAGAAAATAATATTGATTCTATTAACCTAGTTTCTTCTCCTGTTAGGAACTTTGGAATCACTGTGAAATTTTCAGCTCTAACCCATCACTTACTTTGTCATTAGGTTTGATCTCCATGGTTTTTTCTTTTAATCTCAGTGTAACAATGATAGCATCCTGATAATCTTGGTTGGATGGCCATCTAAGTATCCTAACTGTTTGCCTCCCTACTGTGTCTTTTCATGTTTTCAGTTCATCTGGAAGACTACTAGATTTCTCTAAAATTCTGCTTTTATTACACTACAACCTTGCTAAAACTCTCTACCGAACTGCATTTGCATGGAAAATAATATCTGAACTCTTTACACCAGCATTAAAGACATTGTTTATCTGATCTGTTTCAACAATCTAAACCTAGTGTCTTTCATTATACAACATTGTACAATATAAACTGTTACACTAAGCAAAGACCTCACAGTCTCATAGAACTTCCTTTCCCATGTCCTCTTCATTCTTCCTATTACTTGCAAGAAATATCTCTATGTATCCTGTCTAGGATGAATTACTGCCTATTTGTTAGGACACAGCATAAATCTCATTTACCATATAAAATATCGACACCCATCTTTACCCTAACAAGTCTACAAATTCTTGAGCTTATAGAATAATACTTTTTTCTTCTTGGGCAAGGTTATGTGAATTTAGCACTGATTTTTTTCTACTTCATACATATCCGTAATTCAAGTTAAGAGGGTGATCCTAGTCCGTAATTCAAGTTAAGAGGGTGATCCTAGTGATACCTTCTTTAGCCATCCAGGGCTCTAATGGCTCTATAAATATTTTTAATTAACATCTATGTTTTCCTGTGGTCTACCAAAGCATTACCTTTTGTGGGAACACCCATTTTATCCGACTGCCCCTCAGTTAGTTAATTTGACACAGACTTTTGCTACAAATAGATGTTTTCCTCCAGCTTTAATTTGCTTCTCTCTTTTTTTCCTACTATTTTTATTAATACACAAATGTAATACATAGTATTTACAGTGAATTTGGGTGTTTTGTACATCTATTTATCACATCGACTTCACAATCCCTTCCCATCTTTTACCCTCCCACCCCCTCCCTGTCCCTTCCCCCGGCTCCGGCTATCACTTCATATGGTTCCAGAGAATGTCTGTGTTCTGGGTTTTCCATACAGTGTTTAACATATTAATCTACTACGCCTAAGTGATTTCATTCAAGTCACCACTCTACCCCAGCTTCCTATTCCTCAAGTGGGTTCGCAGTAGTCAAATCTTGATATCTCCTCTCTGAATCCAACCAATCCCTTCTTGGGATATTCACCAGAAGTTTTTTTTTTCCATATTTTCCTACATCTTTGTTGTTATTGTTAAACCTGGCCTTGCCCACCAGTTCACACTAGAAAATAATTATAAGCATGTAGTTCAAAAGACTAGTTAAATTGGGGGAGAAGAGAAAAAAATAAATACAATTCAATTGCCTTAGCTGAATACTGGAAGGTGCATATTTGTACATTCACAAGGTTATCTTTACATCTATCAGTTTCCTTAGGATAAACTTTCACTAGTGACCTAATAAGTGAATTGCTACAACAAAACAAAGTTAAAACTATACCACATTGCTACATTTAATGAACTTAAATCTGCACCGTATAAACATACTTAAAGCAACAGACATGAAGGCAAATCTAGTTAGTTCAGAATTTCCTAACTTTCATATCTTATTTACTCATATTTTACTGATTACTAACCTACCTACTTTTTTCTCAGCTCATTCTCCTCTAGCTGTTGTCACTTTTTCTCTGGGGTCATTGGTGTCGCTGGTCTCCCTTTCACTGTCCAAGTTTCCTTTAAGTATTTTCTTCAATACTGGCTCAGTGGCTGCAAATTCCTTTAAGCTGTCTCTGTCATGGAAAGTTTTTAGTTCTCCCTTTAAATTAAAAGATAATTTTGCTGGATATAGCAGTCTTGGTTGGCATTTATGTATTTTTAGTGCTTGGATGATATTGCTCCACGATTTCCTTGCTTCTCTCTTTTTATTATTCCTTTCAACCCTCTTTCCTGCCTGAATTACATTCAGAACAGACCTGGGTCAGGGCCATTGGCTCCTGACTGATTGGAAGAGGCTGTGGGCTTATGGTCAGTTCTTTAGGCAAACCAGTAATGGCACAAGGATGAAAGTAGATTTTATAACCTTTCAATTGCTTGAGCAACAGTATCATGCACTCGGTATAGCATAACAAATACATTTGATGGTTTACTCATGGATCTATAGTAGAGAACTTCCTGTCAACAAAGCTTTTCTACTTTAATTCACCTATAAACAATAGCTTATTTTATTTTTTTAATTTACTTGGTGTTTAGTCAAATTTTAATGATGAAAAGGCTTAGCATCATTCCATTTTCATTGTCTGTAATCCATTATTGACCAAAGTATTTCAGTACTTCCTTCCTTCCTCTTTTATGTTTAACTGAGGCAAAACTCATAATATAATATTTATAATTTGAAAATGTATAATTTAGTATATTGACAGTATAATGCAATTATCATTTCTTTTAAGCTCCAAATATTTTTGTCCTCCCCAAAGGAAACCTGTAGCCACTAAACAGTCATTGTTTATTTTTCCCTTTTTCTCCTCTCCTCCGAAAAACAAATCTGATTTCTATCGTTACAGATTTACAAATTCTGGATGTTTACCACAGATTGAATCACACAGCTCATGACACAGTATGTAGCCATTTTCATTTTCCCTTATGTTTTTAAAGGCCATCCATGTCACAACATGCACTAATACTTCTTTCCTCTTTGTAACCAAATAATATTCTACTAGAAGAAGCTGTTATGCTTGAATTATTTTCCTAATTTCATGTTTTATATTGGTCATCATTCTTTTACAGAAAAATGTTTCCTGTGTATTAATTCTGTATCATGCAGATTTACCTAATTCATTACCTTTTGTTTGTGGATTGTTTAGAAATGTCCATAGATAGCATCATTTTTTCAAAAATAATTTTACTTCTTCTTTTTCAGTTTAGATGTCTTTTATTTCTTTTCTTGTCTAACTGATCTGACTAGAGTCTGGGCAAAAATTACATGGTACTGGCACAAAAACAGGTAGGTTGGCCAGTAGTGTAGAACTGAGGATATAGGAGTAACCTCAGGTACCTGAGCTCACAGTGCAATATTGAATGCAAGTAACAATGTTATCCTAACCTTTAGCAGAATTTTCAGTTTTCCCACTGAGTGTAACATTACCTCTGAATATTTCATAAATGCAATTAGCTTTTGATGAAGTTTCCTTCTGCCTCTGCTTTGTTGATTGTTTTTTTTTTTTATGAATCAGAGTTGGATTTTGTCAAACACTTTTTCTGAATCAATTACAATGATTATGTATTTTCCATCTTCATTCTATGAATGCTGTGGATTACACTCACTGGACTTCTTACGTTCCAAGGATAAATTTCCTTTGATCGTGATACATAATCAGTCAATATAATGCTGGCATCAGTTTTCTAGTTACTTGTTGAAGGCTCTTACACCTTTATTCAAAAGGAATTATGTCTGTAGTTTCTTTCTTGTATATATTTATCCAGCATTGGCATCTGAATAATGCCAGCAACATAGAACAAGTTATTTACTATGTTTAGAAGAGTAGGAGAATTACTAATTCTTTAACTGTCCTGTGGAATTTGTCAGTGAAACTGTTGGTCGTGGGCTGTTTTGATTGGGATTTTTTATTTACTCAGTCTTTTTATTTGAGGCAGATCTGTTCAAAATTTCTACTTATCTTAAATAAATTAAATAACTTCTGTATTTCTCAAATCACTGAGTTTTCCTAACCACATTTTATTTTGTCATACATCTTCAGAGGTTAAATGAAGATACAGGTCAAAGGAAAGGTGTCTCCTTTATGAAAATAAACCCAAAAGGGAATACATTAACAGAGATAAGCTTGTTTTCTCAAAACAAAACAAACAAGACAACAGTATGACTATTTTTCATATGACACATAGCCCCTACTCACATGTTCCCTAGGCTTTGATACAGATTTCTAAGAAAAAACAGCTTTTTTATTTGACTTTTAAAGGCTTTCCTAGGCCTATATTTTTTCAAGAAAGTTAAAGTAGATTGTCTTGTGAGTTCAGGTGATAAGAGTATTCAATATTTATGCAATGAATTTCTGCTAGAGAATCATATTCTCCTGTCTTTATCGGGTCATGTCACCCTTCCTGGAGACTGTGAAGCCATTGTACGTGCATACTCAGACCTGGGAGAGCAGGGAGGATGCATGAGTGGAAAGAGCATAAAATAGATATATTAATTGATCATTAGTCACTGTAAAAAAGATAGAATGTAGTTAGAACAATATCACATCCCGACAGTAGATGTAGACAGAAGTAGACAGAAGATGTAGTATACATCTTCATTACTTTCTCCATGAAACTATCATCTCTTATGATCTGAGTATTTATTTATGTTTTAGTCAGTACAGTCAACATATATGATTATGTGTCTTCTGGCAGAGATAAAAGGAGATACATGATGAAACACACATGCATGCGCACACATACATGCATACACACACATACATACAGAGCATCGCAGCTGCCTCAAGTCTATGTATTTATTGAACTACTGGTAGGGACATACTACGTGCTATGCATGGCTCAGTTGAACGTGGACTACACAGTGGCAATCAAAATAAGCATGTCTTCTGAAAGATTCAGCTCATAATTAGTCTTGTCCAAAACTTAGTTCGTGGGACCCAGACTTCTTTCACGTGGAGAGTTCAGTAGTGCAGTTCAGTGCAATAGTTGAAGGCTCATATACCAATGGAAGCTCAGGATTAATTCAGTAATGACCTCAGAGCTTCTGCCTCCCTGGAAACAGTTAATAAGTTATACAGGAAATATCATGACACCATACAAAGGGGCATGTGTTTGCAAAGGCAACCTGGACAAAGAAGCAGTTATTGCTGCCAAAGTGAGTAGAATAAATCCCTTTCCTTTGCCTGAGCACACCCCACGCCACTGACCCAGCACAGAATGCCGAATGCTCACAAACGACAGAAGGCTACAGGGTCAACCACACCAACAAGAGCCACACTGGGGTTAACAAGGAAAGCAGGAAGCCCGCGTTTTGCTGAACATATTGGGGGGGAGGAAAATCCTGAAGCCATTGAGAGAGGCTGTACCCAGCATAATCTCAACAGCCAAGAGTGAAATAATCTTTTAACAGCTGACAGGGCAGAAATGAGGAATAGACAATCTCAGAACAGGCCTCCTGGGAGAAGATTGGCCCTAGCCACAGGAAAAGGATCTGCAGAGTCCAAGCTAGACAAGCTTGTTCTTGTTGTCCTGTCATCGAACTGCAGCCAGCCCCGGGGTTGAATTCCAGCTCTGCCCCTATCCTGCTGTGATATTGCGGGGATCACTAAACTTCTCTGAACCTTAGATATTTTGTCTGTGAAACAGGCTTACAAGCTTGTGAGAACTGGAGGAAATAAATGTAGAGTAGGCATTAAATAAATGACAGCCAGTAATACTCTGGAGAGTGTATTCAGTCCTCACAAATGAGGCCCCTCAGTAGCCTTCTTCAAGTTCCAGCCTGGCTTTTGCTGCTGAGTCAGGTGTCAAATCTGGAGAGCAGCCTTACAGATGGCTGTTAAATGGTTTATTTCTGCCTCAGTGTGTCACGCCTTATGGTGCTTTTATTACACATTAGTTATAAATGTGTGTGTCTCCCTCACATCTTCTACATCCTGTCCCTCCATACAAAGGTTTTTAGGCCCAGACCCAAGCTCATTCATGTTTGTCCCCAGGAACTATCATAATTTTAATAATGTACTCAATAAACTTAATATTTTCTATGCCTTTCCTTCATTTCATGACACAGCTTCATATATATTTTTTAATTTAACAAGTCACACCATTAAAAAATTGAGGTGGTTCATGATTACCTGTGTGTGCACATACATGTGTAGCTTTGTATGTGAGTAGAAAGGGAAGCTACCTCACCTGGGAATAGCTGGCGATGGACACATAGTAGGGGTGGTGGAGAATAACTTTTATAGCTATTGACAGCAGTTTCTACAAATGGGGCTTTAAAAATGCTTATAAATGTCAAATACAAAAACAAATCATACACATATCTGAAGAATACGCCTCTACTGTGCTCCAAAAATTAAAAATAGTCAATTTGTTTGGCATTTGTCTATTTATAACTTTAAGCATATTTAACATAGAAAAAAAAGCAGACAGTTACCCAGTTGCAAACAATGTGGACAGTACCCACAGTGCCTCATTTCCTATTTATAGTTGCTAATTTTAGTCTTCAGGCTCACATATAGAAGTCTTTAAAACTCGAAAATTCTATGATCTCTTTTGTTACAATTTAACTTTGCCTATGATGATCTCACTGCTGAATATGTCTTAATAACTTGGCCCCATGCATCCCAGACCCATGTTGAGCTACTAGTGGGGAAAAAAATTAGAAATTAGAAAACGTGGCAAGAACAACAGTATTTTCCTGGAAACACAGAATTATCAAGACTAAAAGTGAAAGGGATTTAGCAGGAAATGTTCTGCTTCTTACTTCAGTGCCGCGTTCACCTGCTGTGTTATTCATAAGGGACATTGCAGGCTCAGCCTCCAGGAAGGCATCCTCACTCCCTGGGCCATGGTACATCAGAGATGAGAGTCTATGTTTGAGTTTCATTAAGATCACAGTAATTAGCATATTAAAATTATTTTGACAGCTAGCAGGTGTATGTGCCACCGCTGCACTGCCCTAGTGAGGCTTCGACAATTGGTCTCATCTTTAATGCAGATTTTCCTTGCTCATGCCATCACCACATTCGTCCGTCATCATAATGCCCTGGGCCTCTGACATGGGAAGCGTCTATACGCAGGGGATATGTAGGGCTGGTGGGCAAAGCCCTGGGTATTACTATGACTAACAAGAAACAGGAGACACAAGGCTGGCAAAGCAATGGTTCGGTGGAATCTTTGAAGTTAAATTGGGTGGGTGAAATTCATGATTCAACTGCTACCAGTTATTTCATCTTGGATCTTAGTTTCTGAGCCTTCATTACCCCTTTCATAAATAAGAAATAGTATTAGGAGACATAGATTTGCTGTGATGATTAAATAAAATTATATTCAGAAGGTGCTCAGACTATATGGCCCTTTGAATAGGTCTGATAATACTATGTACTATTAACCTCATTGAATGAAACTTAAAAGTGCAAACTACATAGCTCTTTATTACCAGCTTCTCCACTCTTGGTAAGAGATGGTGCTAGGTACCCATGCTGAGTGCTGAGATCTCACTCTGAGGATCTTTTTCTAGCCTTTCTGTTCTCTACCTCCCCCAAACCAGGAATGAGTACGTAAGGAAATTTATTCTGCAAGTCTGTAATCGAATTTCCTCCCTTTTACTTAAGACAGTATATTCTCTTTTGTAACATAAATTTAGATTATATTTTTAAGCTGTAATTGTTAATTTTATTTTTTTTCTCCAAGAATAACTCAGAGACCTGGTTCTTTATTTTTCCCACTATTTTTATTAATATACATATGTAATACAAAATGTTTACAATGAACTTGAGTATTTCGTGCACATATATCCTTGTCACCTAGACAAGTTATGTAGGTGCACAAAATGCTCGACTTCATTGTAAAACTTAAAATTTGCGCTTATACATATCAATAAAATGGGGGGAAATGGGAAGGTATTGTAAAGTTGATATTGTATAGATTATATTTTTAAGTTCCCAGATCCTATAATGACACTTCCCATGTCTCTCATAATCCATATCAGTATTTAGAGTTTTTGTCTTGTCTAGGGAAGATACAGAAGGCTTCTGTAGTAGAACTAAGTGATAAATACATTACAGGAAAGCAATTTAAATTTATTAATACTCTTCAAAACAGTATTTTGGTGTGTAAATTTGGAAGTACACCTTACCTAGGGATTATACTGATATCTTTTTTCAAACCTACTTAATCCTACAGAAAAGAAATACCACACTCTAACATAAACAAATCCCATCTGGTGAAAATCATTGGCTGTTCATGTTTCCAAGTTGGATCTGAACACAAGTAAGAAGATTAACAGCAAGCCTACTCTGTAATCGAGAATCTAAAACAACATTCTAGCCTAGGGCAGGCGAGTGTTTATTGTAATTCGGTAAGATAGCTCAGAAGAGTGTGCTTTAACCTAAAGGAAAGAGGTATGCATTAAAACGTTCCCGAAAAAAACCTAAAGAAATAATTTACACATTTGACCTAATCCAAATCATTGTCCTTTGGTCCTCAACTAACATAACACTGACCGCTACTGTTTGGAATTTGGGTGTCCCCCAAAAGCCTCCCGTATTTGGAACTGTGAGTTATTTGGAGTCAGAGTGTGGCTGGAAAGGGGGAATGTTTGGAGTTTGTCCGGGAGGGATTGTGTCAACTTGTTGAGATTAGTGGCTGGCTAGGGCAGAGCTTCCACATGTCCATAGTTGGCTTGTGGACCAGGAACTGGGGAGGAGCCCCAACCCTGGGCTGGGAGCCTAACTAGCAGCTTGCAGTCAGTAAAGGAAGGAAAAAAAACATGGTTACAGCTTCTTCCTGAGAAAGCTCTAGACTAGCGAGCCTGCAGATTTCACTTTGCTCCCACCTCACTTGGTTTCTGACTTCAGTGGGGTGAGCAGCTCCACAACCTCTGTCTCTGCCATGTATTTCCCCTGTGTTGAGCTATCCATGAATGGAGTGTGTGAGACACCTTCTGAAACTGTGAGCTAAGTAAACCTTCCCTCCCTTAAATTGTGGATGTCGGGTATTTGTCACAGCAGTGATAAAATAACTAAGACATTGACTAAATTCAATTATGTAAACTTAGAAACTAATTTAAGGTCTGAAACATATTGTGACACACATATAAAAATTTGGAATATTGTGACATACATATAGAAATTTTGGAATCCAATGAAATTTAAATACTAGCCCTAGCAAGAGAGCTCAAAAATGTATTTTGGGCATTGGAGATTTATTTTGGGATGAGAACATGAGGATTCATTTAAAACCATTTATTGACAGTTGGTAAATCATTTTTCCCCATTTTTCTCTGTGTGATACAGATGGAAGGCTTAACATCTTCCAAATCTGTTTCTCAGTTATACATATGTGTAAATTAGCCTATGCAAATTACAAGTTTCCTTTGTGAGCTTTATTAAATTCTGTCAAAACTGTTATTAGGACTGATTTTATATTGTCTGTTACTTGTGAAATTTGACAATGTGGGCCTGTGTGCATATCCTTTCAAAAGACTCTTAAATGTCTGATCAAATGTCAGTAAACTCACGAAAGTGCCTGAGTGCATAAATGTCCATGCTCACTCAGCACTAACATTTTCGTTTATATGAATATAGTAGGTAGGGTCAGATTATTGCATGCCCTGGGCCAGGTGCGCTGAAGCACCTCTCCTCTGCAGTAAGTTCCCTTGCCAGTACAGGTAAGAGCCAACCTGCTGGACTTGGACAACACTCCTGTTCTCTTTCCCATCCATGGACATCTTCCAGATTTCTGTGCAGGTTGAATGTTGGCTTTATAAGGTAGTGGAGACTTTCAGAATGAAAATAGGTAAAAACCTTTCTCCTGCCCGTAATTTCCTTATTGACATTAGGTCCTGCCACCTTCCCCGTGTTCTAGTATAGCCAAGCTTAACTTTGGAGGAATTAATCTAATCATAATGGATTCATGGAAATTCCAGGCAAAGAGCAAAACCAAGTGAAGAAACTTCTACTAACATAAGCATAAATTTCATTGTTGAAAAGAAATTTATAGTCTGACATCTTCCCTTTTCGGATATATTATACTTAGTAGAGCTAAATTTTCTTGCAAAATATTAACAATTTTTCACACTTTTTCTTATACTCATTTCCTTTAAAACTCAAAGGAATCCAAATTTAAACCACTATGATATTAGGAAGAAGAATTGTGCTTTGGTGTCTGTGCTTCAAGCATGTAATTGGAAAGAAAAAGGCATCAAAAATGAGAATAATGGCAAGGCATTCAGGCATTGAAATGGCATATTTGAAAGTTATGACTTATCCTGGATTAGCCATCCTAAGGCTTATTGTTGGTGCTGCAAATGGAAAACTGATGATAGTGTATAATCTATACCAGATTTAACCAGATTTTCTTAATAAGTGCTCCAATTTGGTTGTTCCCTAATAGCAATAGTGTTTGCATTTTAAAGAGGGACAGAAGCCTGAAAGGATCCATAGACCTTTCCTCAAAGGCCTTAGAGAAAGAGTGATACCCAAGAAATGCAGAGCACGTGCATTCATTATGCACACCACTGCATGCTGGAGATATCTCAGGGAAGGAGCCAGAGCTCACTGCCTAGTGCAGGAGACAAACGCCAAAAGAGACAGCTCAGACAGGGGGATGCAGGGTTATGAGAGGGGATAAATGGTCTTTCAAATGGATGAAGAGTGCACCATCCTCTGAGATAGGTGGAAATGATTAGTGAAGAGTGGACAGGATGTATTCTGCCTGTACCAGTTCCTTTGAGATATCTGTAGAACCTTCAAATGGAGGCATCTGGTGAACACTTGAGTTTGCAAATTTTGTGTCTCAAAAGACACATTTTAGCAGAGAAATAAGGTCTGAAAAATTGTCAGCTTGTGATCATTCAGATCAACCTAGAAAAAAGTGTAGGGGGAGGGACAAAAGGAGAGTGGGAAAGTCCTTGTCACCTTGACAAGATACGTATCTGCACAAAATGCTTAACTTCATTGTAAACATTAAATTTTGCAATTATACATATCAATAAAATGGGATAAAAGTATAGAGTGTAAGAAAAGAAATCTTTTATTAGTGCATATTAATTATTTAGGTATGAAAAATCTTAAGAGGCATTAATATATCAGGGGGGACCTAGCAGAGTAGAGCTTGTATAACATGAAAGCCATGTGTTCATGTCAGGAAGGGAGCAAGGAGCACCTGCCCAACCATGTAGCTTAATGTTAAATTGTATGTATTTTATTAATTCCAATTATAAGTAACAGTTTGAAGAATTTTGATGATATAGAGAGGCAAATAAATAATCAGATATCTTTTTTCTACCCCTTATATGAGCACCTTGCAAAAATAATTCATTTGTCTCCACATCTGGCACAGATTTGAGATCAGTGGGGTAGAATTCAGAAGAGATTCATCATCTTCAATGTAAAGAAGAAATTCCTAGTAATAAATCTTGTCAAAAATAGCCCGATGGGTTTTTTTTTAATTTTCCTGAATCAGTAACTAGTTAACAGGTATATGTTATCTACTTATTATAAAGCCATTGTTTGTTCCAGAGATAAGCCTATGAACAAGACAGACCAGGCCCTTGCACTTTGGAGGCTTCTGTTCTCATCAAGGGGACAGAATATAAATATGTTTTGGCACAAAAGTACATAATAGGGATGAATATAGCATGTTGGATACTAGTAGGAAAAAATTTCTCCAGAATTGAGTAATTGATGGTTTAAGATAAAGTTTAATTATAGTGGTATAATTTTTAAGAAATAAGAACTGATTGAATCCAGATCTCAAGTTGGTCTTGGTAGAATAACCTCAACATTGTGGCAAAAGGGAAGTACTTTTTGCCCATGAGAAGAAATTACATGCTTTTCTTCTCAAGTCTGTTTCCAGAGACTTCATCTTTGTAGCCTAAGATCAATGCTTACACTACAGGGATTGGCAAGTGCTGCAAATCAGAGCTTTTATCTTTGTTGGACTGCTTGTTAAACATTTACGAGCACATCACTGGCAAAGTGTAAGACCTTGTTGGTATAGTTCATCTTAAGGAGATTAGATAATTCTATCTATTTTGATGAAGGAGACCATCAGCAGAATGTTACAGGGGATATTTAAGGCACTTGAATAAGATCGGGATGTTTATGTCGTTGAATATTATGAAGATTTGAGTATCTGGTTCATGTTTGAACTAGTTGGTCTCCGTGGTCTTATCCAACCCCGGAAATTTTTTACAAAGATGACCATTTTACTTAGTGAAATGAATAAGACTGAGAAGATTAAATATTGGTGGTCTCTCTAACATGAGAAACTCAGAATATAAATAAATAATATAGTCAAATAGATGAGATGTTGGAAGTTGGAGAGAAGGAATGACAGGGAAGAAAGGGGGCCAGGGAGGGAAGGGTAAGTTGTTGAGATGTATACATGCACAGAATTCTCCAGTTTAAGGCACTCATTGTGTGTCACACAAATATGCTAATAAAAATAAGGAAAAAAGATGATTGCTAAGAAGCAACAGGTTGTATCTCATTTTTTTGTCTGTTTAAATTGACTACTCTGACTCCCTAAATTGACTGTGAGATTGTCCACCATTAACTTTACATTCTGTGTTCCTGTAGGGTGTACTGTGTAGCAAGAGTTGAGTAAAACTTCAGTAGATGAATTTTTAAAAAAGAAAAACTTAAAAAGTTTTATCTAGTTGTAAATATATATGAGTCAATTATAAGTTTTCCAATTTTTGTTGTTTATTACCACCATTCAGTTGCTTATTACATTTCATTTTGAAAAGTCTATAATTCTGGGATTTGGAGCTCTAATGCAGTTTGGAAGAAACAAAAGAGCCACGTCCGAGATAGAAACTAGAGGAATGCAACAGACAGTTGAAAGAGCAAAGCTGTTATGAACGCTTTAATTAGAAAAGCTGGACTAGTGTTATGTATATTGTAGCTGTGACTTATCTTTCTCCTCTGTTTTGTTTTGTTTTGTTTTTTACATCTAATTGTTAGCCTTTGCCAATACTTTATTTGCTGTTTATTGGACTCAGAGTGTCACTGCGAGTATAACCCGGTGGCTCACTGTGTATAATGGAAAGATGTTGGCAAGCGAGCAGTCAGATGAAAATTTCCATCGTGAAATCTCATTAGATGAGAGGATTGAAATTGTATCAAAATAAAACATAACCGAAACTTTAACATTTGATGGTTATGCATGCTGGAAATTTCCTTCCATCCTTTGTGGAATATTTATCTTACTTATTATGTCTTCAACACTGTCTGGATGACCTTGATTCCTAAGACATGTACATATATTTTGGAGAAGAATAAAAAGTAAAACAAAATTATGTTTCCCGTGCATTGTAAATAGTAAGTGCAGCTGCTGAAAAGTCCCCTTGTGCTGGCTCTAGTGACCAATGACTGATAATAACAGTTTTCCCAATTTCTGAACTGTCATCCAATTACAATTTCCACACCTGTGTTCCAAGGTCTGTTTGTCTTGATCTCATTTCAGTCTTTTGCAAGATTGTTATTTCTGGGAAAGAACCTTTGCCAGCCCACTGCCCTCCATACCTCTGGCCCAACTCCAGGTAGAAGATGTGCCGACTTGTAAA
Source organism: Ctenodactylus gundi (assembly GCA_004027205.1). Lineage (NCBI taxonomy): Eukaryota > Metazoa > Chordata > Mammalia > Rodentia > Ctenodactylidae > Ctenodactylus > Ctenodactylus gundi. The sequence continues at coordinate 69,690 of PVKB01004228.1, read as the reverse complement.
CTAAGGGACATTTCACAACACAACCGTGCTCTTTGGCTGGGGAATGAGACATTTATGCAACATGTGCAGAAAGTGGACTTTACACCTGCGTATTTCGAGTTCCCTGTATTACTGCTGTTCTTATGTCGAAGGTGCAACCCCTGGAAGTTATTGCTGGAAGCTGCCTCAACTTGCTGTGCAGTCTTTCTTCAGCTCCTGTGGTTTTCTACTATAAGGAAATGGAGCAGGTGACAGGTACGATGGTGTGCACTTGGCCTGGGGTTTAAGCGACCAGAGACAGTGTGGTATATTAGGGAAGAGGTTCATGGCTGTTAATATCAAAGGGAATACATCACAAGAAAAAACTTGCTGCTCTCCAAGATTGCAAAGGTGTCTTGGGAAAAGATGCTATTATTGTGATTTGGCTCCTCAGGTCTCCAGAGCCTGAACACTTTCCATATCCTAATTGCCTGCATGCTATTTCTCGAATAATTCATGAGGAATTGTGTGAATTAATATCTGTGAAGAATCTTTGAAAATATAAACTGTGAGGACCTTCTTTTAGCGGGCATGTGAATCTCATAGTGCACAGAGTGTCCCTGGCGACACCCCAGGGAGAAGACTTCTAGGCAGCCACCCTTAAATTATAGCTGGTGCTGACATTTGCTTTATCTTATCAGACGAGTTTCACATAACTACAGCATGGCTGCTACCTGGATGACAGTGATTGTACAATTGCATCACAAGATAAAGCTTGTTTCAGAAAGGTTAAAAAGTGAAAATATGTGCAGCTGAAAAATTGATGAAATAAGGAAATAAGGGAGAATTTCCCGGACTGTCTCATCCCATTTACAAATTTGATAAATAGCCTTTGAAGAATTGTTCCTGATAGTTTGTCATTGTTAATGCAATTTGTAGTCCTCAAATGTGTGTTTGATCAACTGGAATAAAAAGAAAAAAAGGATATGCTATAATCTCCGGGTTTTCTTCATGGTGCAGTGGAGCTAAAATCCTTGATGTGGGGTGGACAGACACCACTATCTCTCAGCCCACAAGAGAAATTAATTGAATATGTGGGAAGATATTGCTTTAAATCTGGAAAGCAATGTTGTCACCCTCTTATCCTTCAATTACAATGTGTGAAATCTTGTTAGTATTTTATTGAAGATGCTTTTATAGCTCTTTGTGTTTCATTAAACCCTAAAGCAATTTCTGTAATATACAATGGGCAAGTTTCAAACTGCTGCTTGAGTCATGGAAAAGCCCATTATGAAGCAGCATTAACTCTCTGTGGCCCCAGGAAGATCAATACGTACAGTCTGGTTTCTTCAAACCGGTGCAGAGTCTTTCTGCTTGAAACGCCCTGTACCCATGCAGGTGGTTCTAAATTGTTGATCAGGGACAGGATTTCACAATCTCATTACCGTTCACATTTGGGTCTAGATAATTATAAGTTGAGGAGCTATTCTGTGTTCTGGACGTGGTAAGTAGCAGTCGTCATTCTCAGGTCGCAGACGCAAACCCATTCCCTCCACAGTAATCACCATCAAAAATGTTTCCAGATAATACCTGATATTCCCTGGGGCACCCAACAAATTCGCCCTTGTTTGGAAGCCATTGTTACAGGCTCTTTTCCAAGCTGGAAAAGCCCTGGGAAGGCATAGATCAGATGCTTTGGTAATGATTTCTCATCCTTGGGCTTATGATAATCAAACGAGCCGATGAATTAGCATAAGGTTGTATAAAAGCCGTAAACGCAAGAAAAGCAGATGTTTTCATGTTCTGAACTCAGTATCACAATGTGAAGCTACACTGTGAGATTAGTTAGTGACGGGGTTACTGGAAGACAGGAAGGATGACATCTCCTTCTCTCCCTCTTCTAAGTAAACAGTGTAACTTTAAAAATGTGGGAAAATATCCAGAAGCACACAATTAAGCTTTCTTTATTGTCTGCTATATCTTGATACTGCGTTTTTTAAAGATGATTTTTAAAACTGAAGGTTCTTCATCAAGATGAATATTAAAAACAAAGAAAAATAAACGTTGTGGTATAATTCAAGTAAAAATAACATTTTTAAACAGGGTCTCTCTCTGTAGTGCAGACTGGTTCTGCTCACTGCATAGCCCAGGCTGGCCTCAAACACATGACAAACCTCCTGCCTCAGCTTCTCAAGTGCTGGGACTATAGGCATGCAAGTAAAAATATTATTATAATAACATTAACACTGCTCCTTCGGTAGTTGGCTCGTATAAAAAAATTCCTAAATATTTTCCCATAAGTACGTCTTATTTTCAGGTAAGTGTCCTTTGTTTGCTAATTCAATAGTTAAGCCACAACTGGTAGAAGTTCGTTTTTAAAAATAAGTTCTTTTTTAAGAACAGTTTTAAATTCGGAGCAAAACTGAGAGAAAAGTATAGAAGTAACTTCTATAAGTCCAGTCCCATAGATGCATAATCTGCCACATTATCAACATCCGACTTTCATGAAAATTAAACACATCATCTCCTCCAGCAGCCGGTGGTTTCATGCCACTGATGCGGAAGGGTGTGCCGTCTCACACAGGCTGTGGTAGTAGTCAGCTTACTGGCCCCGGCTTCCTCCATCTCCATGCAATCCGTGTGTGCGTCCCTCTCACGTCGTCTGTGATCTCTCCTGTAGATCCTACTTCATGCTGCAGTTGTTCCCTCCCCACGTTATTCCTTATTCCTTTTCACCTTATTCATCTTTTAATTCTCCCTTGTAACATGTATCTCCAATGACCTTAAATCCTCTTTATTTTGGTTGGTCTGTACATGCTCTTCTCCTAAGAACAAAATTGAATGAAGATGCATTTGTACTGTTTTATTCTCTGTTGTATCATGAGAGCTTCATAAGGGCTGTTGATATTTATATTTACTGATTAGATCAATAACTCCAAATTAGGCTTATAGTATGGTTTTAACTTTATGAAAATATGTAGTAGATGTTATAAATAAAATCTTTCAAAACATAATCAGTTCACAAAGCATCAAGATGTCTGTATATTCAGTTTTTTGAAGAATGTAGCCTCAAGTCATATGGATAAGTTCTGTTTTATGATCTGTATTGCCTTAAGAAATACAGCAATCAAATATAGATAGGAATAATAAGCAACTCAAAAACTTTCTGCTTATGAGACTGAAAATGGAATTAGTAAACATTCTTAAAGTATTATTATTTTGAATGGCATATATACCAGTAAATTCAGAGAAATTCAGGCATATATATTATTTTGAAGCACATATATACTTCATAGGAAAGTGTCAACCAAAGGATGTTTTGTTTGGAATCAAGTTAAGGAAAAAAATGAATGCATCAAAACTTTATTATTTTCTTTCTTGAAAAACATTATGAGGGGAAAATGAGTTGATTTTATGGAAAGGCGATATATGGAAGAGTCTCTTCTTCCACAGCTTTTCTGTGGGAGAGAGGGAGTGTGTACAGTAGGGTCTTGGCTTCCTCAGCCAGGCAGGACATGCCTACCTACTTTTTTCTTACCCCTCCAAGAAATCTGAAGAATAGGTATAACTAATAGTCATAAGCCAGTTAGTACTACAGAAAGAGAATGGAGCTCGCAGACATCACGATGCAAAACTCAACAAAGGACCTCAGATTCTTTCCTGTCACTGGCGCCATGTTCATCCCTCAGCTGATGGTTCTTGCAAGCCTCTGCTGATTGTGCATGAGTTCGTTCAGACAGTCAGTTTAACTCTGCTGCGTTGGGAAAAATAAAAATTGAACACTTGACCTTGAACACATGGTACAACTGGAGGGAAAGTAAATGAGAGTTTGTCAACAACCACCCTGGGTTTGCAGGATTCAGAAAGGGACACAGGTCTAAGTCTTCCCCTAAAAGAATGAACAATGGGTATCTAGCAAGTGCACCATAGAGAAGTTCTAAGAGACCTTCAAATCTTTAACAAGGCTGATGGCACATGTCTGGCTTTCTCAGAATTTACCAGTCAGCAAATACTGAAAGAGGCAATTTTTTCTTAAAATGAAAAAATGGGGTGCAGAATTCCAAGAAACAATATCAAAAATATGGTATGACCAAGGAAACAATATTCCAGGAACTGAGCCTAAAAAAATGGAAAGCTAAGAATTGCTGACAAATTCAGTAATAACTTTAAAGAAGCTTGTGGAGACCAACAGAGCACAGATAAATACATCAACTAAATCAGGAAGTTGGCACATAAACAAAAGAGTTGGGGAAAAAAGAAAAAAACTTTCAACCAAGAGAAAAAGAATCATTTAAAAGAACCAAATGAAAATTTGTCAGCTGAAGAACACAGTGAACAAAATGAAAAGTTCAATGAAAAGTTTTAATGGAACACTTGAATAAACAGAAGAAAGAATTTGTGAACTTGAAGACAGGTCATTTCAAAATCCACTCAATGGAGAAAATACGAAAAAGAATGAGTAAAAATGATGAAAGCCTGATGTATTTCCAGATGCCATTAAGTAAACAAGTACACAGACAGTGGGAGCTACAGAAGGAGAGGGGTGGGAAGGGTGCACAAAGTAAAGGATAGAAAAAAGACATTCCACGCCAATGACAATCAACAAGGAACAGGGTGGCTGCACTGTATCAGGAAAAAATGGATTTTAAGGAAACAACCTTTACTGGACTGAAGTTATTATATAATGACAAAGAAGGATGTAACAATTGTAAGTGTAGGTTCACTCAATATTGGGATGTCCAAATGTACAAAGCAAATATTAACAGAACAAATTGGAGCTATAAACCACAGTACAATAATGTAGAGACTTTAATACCCCAAACTAAACAATAGTTAGATCATCCAGACAGAAAATCAATAAGAAATAAGTGGATTTGAGTAACACCACAGAACAAATGGACTTTTAACAGCAGAAGTGTACAAGATATTTTCAAGTGTACAGGAAATGCTCCTCAGGACAGATCATATGTTGGGGCACAAAATGAGTCTTATCATGTGTAAAATGACTAATATCATACCAAGTGTTTTCTCCAACCCTACTGTTATGAAAATAGAAATAAATAGCAGGAGAAAAGTGGAAAGTAGACAAGTAAATGGAAATCAAACATCAAACTTCTGAGCAATCATGGCTCAAAAATGAAGTCAAAAGAAAAATCAACATTTATTTTGGAAAAATTGAAAATGGAAGCACAACATACCAAGAATATGGAATGAAGCACAAGCAATTTTAAGAGGGAAATTTATAGTAATAATCTCCAGCATTAAAGAAAAGTCTCGAACAACTCAACTTTAAAACTGAAAGTACTAAACAAAGAAAAAACAAAATGGTCAGAAAGAAGGAAATAAGAAAAGTGAGAGAAAATTACATTGATAGACATTAGAAAAAACGATTGAAATAGTCGACGAAAGTACCCCAGAGTGGTGGTGCACATCTGTAAACGCAGCTGCTCAGGAGCCTGAGCCAAGGGGACTGCAAGTGAAAGACGAGCCTGAGCAACATGGTGAGACTCTGGTCTGTAAACCAAATGGACTCAGGATATAACTCAGTGGTACAGCACTTGCCAAGCATGTACAAGTCCCTTGATTCAATCCCCAGTTCCAAAAAGGAAGGGAGAAAGCGAGAAAGGAAGGAAGGAAGGAAGGAAGGAAGGAAGGAAGGAAGGAAGGAAGGAAGGAAAGAAAGAAGGAGGGAGGAAATTTTTTGGAAAACTAAGCAAACAACAAAAAACTACATAAAATAACTTTAAAAAAACAGATTCAAGTAAGTCAAATCTTAAATTGAGGAAAAGACATCACAATTGATACCGCAGAATTATAAAAGATCATAAGAAATTACTATCAATCATGTGTCAGCAAGTTGCATAACTTAGAAGAAATAGATAAATTTCGAAGATTAAAGAGTTTGAGGGAAAAGTCAAAACTCCGCACAGAGAAAAGGCCGAGACCAATGGACATCACTGGTGAATTCTATCAATCAAGCTTCTCCTCTGCAATCAATAGTGGTGTTGCTGAGCATGACAGTGCTTGCCTGTAACCCCAGTACTCTCAGAGGGTGAGGCAGGAAGAATATAAATTTGAACACCTCCCCCCAAAATCCACAAAGATGTTTTCTGGCCCTATTATGGCTGATTTAAAAAAATTTAAGAAAAAGATTGGGTAATTTATAAAGTGCATGAATTTATTTATAAATTCTAAATCAAGGTGTCAGAGTACTTGGAAATGTGTGATGGGCCTGGTCTCTGCCTTAAAAATGGCACCTGGTTGCCTCATTTTGTAGACAGGAGGAATGTTGTGTCCTTATGTAGTGAAGGGAACAGAAGAAAAGAAAGATGAGTAACTCTCTCCAAAGTCTGTATGATAACAGCATTGACTCATGCATGAGAGCAGTGTTCCTGGTTTAATCTCTTCCTCAAAGGACCCCACTTTTTAAAATATTACCAAAGCGAAGATTCAGTTTCAATGTGAATTTTGGAGTTAATACCCATTCAATGAGGGAAAATGCTCTCTTGCACCATTTCTATTCAGCATAGCACTGGCAGCCTTTGTCCGATTAATTAGACAAGGAAAAAGAAATCAAAGTTATCTAGAACAGACAGAAAGAAGTCAAATAGTCTCTCTTTGTTGGTGACATCCTATTGTAAAGGAAACCCAAAGAATTCACCAAAACATAGAGCTAATAAATTCAGTACAGTTTCAGGATACTAAATTAGTGTACCAAAATCAGATGAATTTCCAACAACGAGTTATCCAAAAAGAAAATTAGAAAAACCTTTGCAATAGTATCAAAAAGAACAAGCTTAACAATAAATTTAATCAAGTGGATGAAAAATCTATGCAAGTACAATAGAATACTGAATAGTGATCTAGCCTAAGATTTTAAAACAAATTTCCCCAATTTACTGTAAAATTTTTCACATCAATGGAAACTATACTGAAATGGAACAAGGATAAGAAAAAGCTTTGAGTTTACATCCCCTGATCTAACCCTAGAAACACACAGCCTACTTTCTTCTGTGCAGTATGACATCAGACTCTGGAAGTCAGTGGCAAGAACAATTCAACTGATTTTAAGAGGGAGTACAATACAGTGATTAAGAGGCAGATGCCCAGATGGTGAAAGCAGTTTTTCATATACTTATGCAAAAGTCTAATCTCACTGTGCCTAAATCCCCCTATCTAAAAAGCAAGGATTGTAAGTACTTCCTCAGACATATGGTTAGAGATACATAAAAATTTGTACATAGATAATTCTTACAGTGTGATAGAGAACTTAATTTAATCAAGCACAAGTGGTAGTAAAAGGTCCTAATTTATAAATATGCATAAGGGAATCAGATTATCTAATTTGAATAATTTTAAAATTATTTTATTGCAAAATTGTCAGTGTCCTCACAGTAATTTTTCAGATTTCATTGAAGGCCTGGAAGATACCTTTACAGTCTTTTGAGAATGAGCCAGAAGTGTAGTGTGTGTGTGTGTGTGTGTGTGTGTGTGTGTGTACATGCACATGCATGTGTTGGGGTATCCAATGAGGGAGTGTATAACAAGAACACACAACAAAATATTCCCAGTCCTCGCAAAGCTAGCAGACAAGGACATGAGAGACACATGTACACAGGTAATTTGAGAACTCAGTGAAGGTGGTGATTCTACAACCAGGCACTGGAGAATCTCACGTAGTGTGGAGAAGAGAAAGAGCCCTTCCCATAGAAGCCCTCACAGGCGGTTTGTTGGAGAAGGCGATGGTGATAACATAAAGTATGAGAAGGAAGAAAGGAAAGGAGCAATGGCGCATGTTTCTGATTGTCCTGTTGCAAACCAGAAATGGCATAAACTAAGGCATTCTACTTATGAATGTGGGGACAAAAACAACCGAGCAATAGAACAAGAGTTCTCTCCGAAAATAATCAAGTCTTAAAATAAGAAGCCTAAAGTTAATATGGAATAAAAAGAGATATAAAGTACCCAAAGCAATCCTGAACACCAAGGCAAAAGCAAGTGGCGTCACGTTCCAGACATCAAGTTGTATTGCAAAACAGCAACGATGCAGACCATATGGTATTGGCACAAAAACAGGCAAGTCAACCAATGAAACAGAACAGATAATGCAAAGGTAGACTCAAGCACCCTCAGCTCTCTGATCTCTGTCAAAGAGGCCAAAAACATGCACTGGAAAAAGGTTAGACTCTTCAATAAATAGGGCTGTGAGAACTGAATACCCACATGCAGAAGAATGAATTTAATGAATCTAGGCCCACATCTAGTGCCATGTACTAAAATCAAAGTGAATCAAAAACTGGATATTAAAATGGATACATGGAATCTCCAGGAGGACAAAATAAGTAAATCTTTTGAAGATGTAGGCATGGGCAAAGACTTTTTCAATAGGACACCTGAGGCAAAAGAAATAACCCTGAGAATTAACACATGGGGTTACATCAAATTCAAAAGCTTCTGCGAAGGAAGCAGCAGAGTGACGGGGGAACTGACAGAATGGGGGGAAAATTTGACTACCTACACTTCTGACAGGGACTAATTATTAAAATATACAAATAACTGAAGAAAAATAGACCCCTCAAAATCAAAAATCCAATTAAAAATGGACAATTGAAATGAACAGACAGTTCTCAGAGGCAGTACAAATGACCAGCAAATACACCCAGAAAAAGAATGTTCAACATCCTTAGCCATTATAGAAATACAAAACAAAACAACACTGAGATACCATCTTATCCCAACGAGAATGGTTTATGTCAAGACTCAAATATCAGTGCATCCTGGCAATGATGCACAGAAAAGGGAATCCTTCTACCCACCTGGTGGGACTTTAAACTGGTGCAACTACTATGGAATGCGTCACGGAGATTCATCAAACAATTGAAAATAAATATTCCATTTGATCCAGTGCTACCTCTTCTAGGAATCTTTCTGAAAGAATTAAAAGCACCAGATAACAGAGATACATGTGTACATATGTTTATAGCAGCACAACTAATAGCTAAATCGTGGAAGATGATAAAATATCCATCCAGAGACCAATGGATTAAAAAAGATGATACATATGCACAACAGAGTACCACTCTGCTATAGAGACAGACAGATTTGAGTCATTTGTAGACACATGGATAAAACTTAAGACCATCATGCCTAGGGAAGTGAACCAGACTCAGAGAGTTAAACACCACATTGTTTCTCTAATATGAGAAATACAGAGTATAAGTAAGAGACAGAGTCAAATGGGTGTGATGTTGGGAGTCAGGGGCAGGGGTGGGACCCAGGCATGAGGCAGGAAGGGGAATGTGAACTTGATGTGATATGTATGTGCTCAGAATTCTCAAGATCAATGTAATCTTTGTGTATCACAAATATCCCAATAATAATGGAGAAAAAAACAAATTTATGCCAGCTGTTATGAAATATCAAGGTAAAGTTAGATTTTGTGACTTTGGAAATATGAAGGTAACTGCTGTTTAGCAGTTTAAATCTCCAAGTGCTCAGGTGTTTACTCAGGCAACATTAGCACCTTGCAAAATACCTTAGTAATCATATAGTTAAAATATGTATTCACAAGATTAACACCAAAAGTTTCATAGTGTGAGTCCAAAGAGGGATTTTTTTAATACCAAATATCTTTTTCAAGTTGGTATCAGTGAACCTCTTTTTCAAGATGCTATTAGTATAACAAATTGTCCATTAACAAGCCTAAGTTACAAGAATTATCTAGTTCATAATTGTCTAGTTATGTATTTAGAATATAGTTAAGTTTTATTATCTAGCCTGTTGTCTAGAAAAGCCTTTGGGAGTAAACTATTTCTAAGCATCCTCAAGTAATCAAAAAATGTGTCCTCTCCTTGTATTGCTGAGCAAAAATAAAAAGTAATCACTGACGATGGTGACATTAGCAATGCATGATTAATTCTAATAGCCAGATAAATTGAATGTTAGATATTAACTAGTTCTGAGTTAAGCTTTGTGATTCTGTTTATCCATGGAAATTATTGATTTAATTAAAGACACAACCAGACTAAATAACTGTAAGTGGTCTGAGGATCCACATGAACTACCAATTACAAGAATTTAGTACATATTAGGCACCACTACCACTGGTATGAAATGAGGAAGGAAATTTACATTCATATTTGTAGCCCCACGACTGTGAGTCAACTACTTCTACTTGTTATTAAGATGGTGCCTGCCGGCAATCTGTTCAGATATGCCCATTAGAGTTGTAAAACAAGATTTATTTTAGTTTATTGATGGAGAGTTAATGAATCAAAAGCATGCTCTCTGCTTCTTCCTCTCCGCTTTGTACCCCATTACAGGCACATATTTTTTTTTTCATTTTCTTAGAAAATATTCCAATTCATTTCATATAAACCAAAGTAACACCTAGAAATGTACTAGTTTTTCAGTCCATGTTTGTACCGAAAAACATTTTTAATGCGGCCTCCAGAGAAGGTTCTGTCAAAAAATAACAAATAAGTGAATCTACAGAATAGTCCATCCAGAGTTTAATTTGTTCAGATGGCATAGAACCAGGTTGATGAAAAGGGATCTGTAGCACTCAGCTTTGAACACATGTGTGTAATATCCTGGCAGATGCTTTATTGATAAACTACGCATCATATGATGAAAATATTAAGCCAAAGAATTGAAGAGCCAGATATGAAAATAAAAATTTGACTCCATTTTTAGATAGACTAGTTAAACAATAAACTGAGATTTGACTATTTGAATTTCCTAGGCAGTTTCACATTAAATGTAATGCATAGTTGCCTATTTGTGATTGACTGGACTTCAAAAAAAGCCAGATTATTGAAAACAATTTGTCTCCAATAATAAGGCAAAGCTCTAATTCATCACTTCCTAATATTACTAATGACTGGGTTTCAAGACAAGCAGCTGGCAGGGGACCTGGTGCTGGAAGCCCATTCTCCAAAAATTACAGATACAGAACAGCCTCTAGCATGTTGCTCAGGGTTGAAGTCTGGACCTGACAGGTGACCCACTCTGCACCTTCATGGCTGAGCCCTTGGGTGGTATCCACGAGGGTCTTCTCACTGTTGGTTATTCTTAGTCATCTTCTGTTTTCTACAGTATGTGAATAAAAAAGGTCTTTGTTTGGAGACGTTAATGTCAAATCAAGAAATGAACTTGATTCTCAGTTCACTCTGGTGTATGAGAAACTGAACGGTTTGGAAGTGGTTTTATGTGACTTTGACACATCGGCACTCAACCTTGTCATGTTCCAAGACCAATTTTTGTAGCAAATACGCTACGAGACATCTTTGTACTCTTCATTCTTCTCTCCCAAATAAATTCAAAGATAAACTACCTGCACAGACCATTTCAAGGCACTAACCGCAATACCCTGTATTGCAATTTAAACGGGAAATATATAAGCGCTCTGGAGCAGGCTGCAGCAGATAGCATATGAAGTAATTAGCTGTGTGCATGCATCTGTGCAGAGGCGGGCTCGCTGTAGCTTCCTGGTGACTGAGGCAGCTGCAAAGGCAGACTGACCTAAGTATTGCATTAATAATTCCAATGCCGTGAGAAGCGTTGCTACCCTGTGACGTTATTTTCCAAAAAGAATAAACAATTTCTGGCAACATCAAATACAAGTTAACAAAAACCTAAACCAAGTGCTGTTTCTTGTCCATTTGCACACAGCTCTCCTTAGAAATTCAATCTCTGTTGAAAGCATGCCGTATGTTTCTTTGCCAAAAATGTTGGTTACAGTCTGTCATAATTATATCTAGATGTTTTACATTTGCACATGTAGGACAATTCTGGTAGCCTGCAGTGGCTAGCACTCCTGACCCCCCCCTCCCCAACCCCAGTGGCATTGGTTCTACTTTTATGGCACCCAAGGAATGGTTTTGAGATTGTTGAGAACTATATGAAGCTCTTGGACTGGCATGCAGTCACCCACCTCTTCGGCTATTCTCCAGTTCTGGCACGACCTACACCATGGCCCTGTGGGCTTCCTCAGGGTCATCAGAACAAGCAGCCCTTGCCCTCACGTTGCACAGGTCTCTCTTACACCAGCCTGAATGGATTACACTACTTTTACTTCTCCAAATGTGATTGGACACACAGACGTTCAGGCCCTGCGAGTATTTGCCTTAATTTCCCCTTTCGTTCCTTATTTTCTTTCTTTCTTTCTTTCTTTCTTTCTTTCTTTCCTTCTTTCTTTCTTTCTTTCTTTCTTTCCTTCCTTCTTTCTTTTTTCAAATAATCCCAACCAAGTCCAACCTGCAAAATAATGAAAAAGATGTTCAGTTCGGTTCAGAAGTTTTAAGTTTCTCCTCTCAAATACTAATGTGAAGGAAAATGTCAAGTTTCAAGGAAGCAGAAGGTACTGAAAGAGAAGGGCTCTTTAAAAAGAGAATATATACATTTTTTCAGAGCTAAACATGAATCATCAAGTTGTTGGGGAAATCTTCCATCTTGGTTTATGACCACCCAGCTAACTTCCATTAATTGATATTTGTGAAATGTGAAAAGGCGCTCTTCATAATCTTTTTTAAACAAGTACTTAAAGTTATTCTAGAATTCAGAGGTAATCCTGTGTCTTCCTTGAACAAAAGCTACAGTGGATCTGAAGTTTAAAACGTTTTAAAGAAAGGCCCGTACACAGCGGCACAAGGTACGGGGAGGGAGCGGAAATGGAGGCTGTAGATGAGAAGATACAACGGAACAGCTACGGCTACCATAGGGCGAATGAGGAGAAACATCTCGCATGCGCCTGGAGGGCTACAGGAATGACTGTCTTGTCTTCGGGAGTCTCGCTAACGGAGACTGTGGCTGCTCTTTCCTCCTTAGGAAAAAATGAGGTGTAAGGAGACCCTGTGTTCACCATGGGAACCACTATACTACACACAGACCTGGTAACATTATGCTGTATGCTTTAAATGTACAAAACATTCAGCTATAAGGTATTTTTAAGAAACACATCATTTTCTTCAAATAAAAATTTTGCATGAACACATACTCTAGTCATGTGCAGTGAATGCAATGCTATTTTAATCAAGAACAGACCATATATCGAATAGTAGTCCTAGAGGATTATAATAAAGCTGAAAAAGTCCTATCACCTTGGGTTTTTATTGTACTTTTTCCATTCAGGTCTGTATAGATATACAAATACTGCTGTGTTACGACAGTCTGCAGTGTTCAGGAACGCACTGTACAGGTTTGTAGTCTAGTATCAATAAGCTACACCAAATAACCTAAGTGTGTGGTGTGCTACACAATCTAGGTTTGTATGAACATATTTCTTTGTGGTCTCATAGGGATGAAAGGGACTAACAAGGCATTTCTCTAAAAGTGTCCCCATCGTTAAGGGTGGTTGGCTGCATATGACATAAATAATGCTATCTGTGCTCTGACTAGAACTAGGGTGAATCTGGAACCACCGTCGCCCAGATACTTCCATGGCTGTGTCTGAAGCAGTTCTACAGAATTCCCCATTGCAGGAGTGCATTGAGCACAGGGATGAATTCACAACCATCTTCCGTCATGGCCCTATAAAACTTTCCAGCTCTGGGCCCTGACCTCTCCCTCAGGTGGACACCCTCACACTGCAGTGTGCCACTGTTTCCTGCCAAGGGAAGCTGAATCTATCAAGATGACTCCTGTCTTTCTTCCCTGTGTTTTCACTGCCACCTCTAGACCCATCATTGATCACTCCGGTGAACTCCTGCCTGTCTTCTGTCTTCCCTCCAGGGTTCTACTTTGATCCTTCCACATAACCACCTTCTCACCTTTTCCTTCCCATCGCACTCTGCCATGATGTATGTCATGGGTTTCATAATGGCAGCTGGTAGTTTGACTGATAGATGATGGAGAAAAAAGGACTACTCTAACTCCTTTCCTGTTTTAAGACAAGTCTTCCTCATAATAATCCTATGAAGTAGAAATGAATATGGTCCTCATTTTATAGATGAGGAACCTGAGATCCAGAAGAGCTAAGCAATCGCCCACAAGGTTATTGATTACCAGGAAATGGAAGCAGTACACTCTGAATGTAGGAACTGTGCCAATGAGGTCACTATAGTTCCTTCAAACTCTGCTCTTAACACCTGCTGTTGTCTACCCCACATGACCTTGGCGTATCCTGTTCGTCTTCACACACCCAGCTTTTAGTAAGTCTTAAGACATGCTGTTGACAGAACCAAAATTAGGGTGTTATTCATGGGCGCAACTAAACGAGGCACTTTAGCTTATGAGTATATACACTGTCTCCAGGCTTTCCTACAATTTCTCATTTTCCAGTTTTTGCCACATTTTAGTCAGCTGATAAAACTAAGTATCCTAGATAACAGCACAGCAGCTTGTGGCCCAGGTGATAATAGAAATTGAAAATATCCCCAAGTATGTTAAAGGAATAGATGTGTAACTATTTTGTGAACAAACATGTTTAATTTTCAAGCATACATAGAATCTGTTCTCTCTCTGAACATATGTGTGTTTGTGCATGTGTGTGTGCTGCTATCGTGAATGAGCCTTTCTCCTGTAAAAATAACATAAGAAATGAATATATTTATGTTAGCATTTTTTCAAAGAATTATTTACTAACTCTCTAGTTTCAACCTTTTCTATCCTTTGTGCTTACCCTTGGCAGCTGTGGCAATTACATCTGTTTTTCAGCAGTGTACCTTCTTAATTAAGGACATCATAGAGGTCTCTTGAGGATTTTTCAGAGTTTGAGATTTCAGAGCTCCTGGAAGTTAAGATTGTGAGTTTGAGCATCCACTAGCCACTAGCTATGACTTTTCCTAGTTGAATAGCACTGCAAAAGTTGAACGTTATCTTAAAGCATTCACTTTTTTCTTTGTGAAAGTGGATTAGAACTGTCCCTACCTCGTAGTCTCAAAATGTTTAACTTAGTGTCTGGCTTATAGTAAACATGCTCGATAAAAATTATTTGCCCCATTTTATTGATATGTATAAGCGCAAAATTTAAGGTTTACAATGAAGTTGAGCATTTTGTATCTTGTCAAGGTGACAAGGACTTTCCCACTCTCCTTTTGTCCCTTCCCCTTCCCACCCCTCCCTCCCTCCCTGCCTACCCTACCCCCCCCCCCAGTTCACTTTGTTTTCCCTCTTAAATTCCATGAGATAGTTGTGATCTGGGTCTCTCATATCAAAGAGACCATTCGATGTTTCACTTTCTGCTTCTGACTCACTTCACTAAGCATGATGTTCTCAAGTTTCTTCCATTTGCCTGCAGAAGCCTCCACGCCGTTAGACTTTATAGATGCATAGTATTCCATTGTGTATAAATACCACTTCTAAATTTTATATTTCTCTTAGGGGCAGAAGCTAATTTCTAAAAATAAATACCTCAATTATCTGTTAGAGATGAAAATGACTGAGGATTTTTAGTCTGTTTGATTGTAGCAGGCAGCATATGTTCCAGGAAGTTTCCCTTTACTTATATAATGTATTATCTGATGTTGATCTTTTAAATTCATAAACATGTGAGTACATTCTACTTAATAAACCACACCACTGTCAAAATTACTTTTTGCAACTACTCTTTGGTGAAACCTGGGAGCTTGGCATTTTCTAAATGCTAATTGCTTTCTTTTCTCACTCTGGAAATTCATTCCGAACACACATTTTGACATAGGATTAGTTCTACATAAATATTTTCTGAGTAAAAAAATATTGCATAAGAAGTAAGATCTTTGTTTTAGATACAGAGAACCATTTATAAATATGCATCAGTGATTTAGAGTCAATATACTGCCAAAAGCTGGGGCAAGGCATTTCTGGTTTCTGTTTCTATAACTCAGGAAGCTGATATGTAAAACGTTATTAACAAGTCAATCTGTTGAGACATTCTGTGTTGAAATCCAGAAATAAGGATTGAGGCAAAGGATGGAGAGAGAAAAGGGGGTGGAAAAGAGGATAATACTTTGTGTGTAATCACACTTGAAAATCAAAATCTTCTATTGGTTTGCAAGATTCTGGGCAGAGAGGCAGTAACCAAGTTTTGTAGGTTAGGAATCAAAAAGTAAATAACTAAGTTTCAAAAATGTTTAACACTGAGAGAGGATTTTTTTAAAGGGAGGGGGGCATAGAAACCTATTCCCTTCACTTTATTCCTACGTGTTTATGCAGCCAGATTGTTTTTCCAGTGTTCCCTACATTCACAGATCCTGTAAGAGCTCAGTGTTTATGATTCATGGAGGTATTGGTGAGTGAAATGGGTATTTCAAGAGGTTAAGGGATTTTTGTAAGCCAAGAGCACAGAAAATATCAGTGCAGAGCTACAATGAGGACTCAGAGACTTTGCTCATATCCTCTCTGATTATTTGAAGCAGAATTTACTTCTTTCAAAGAACAGAAAGCACTAAGATTTTTTCTTTTTACTTCTAGTAAAATATATAAAATAAAACGAAATATAACACAAAGTAAGTTGCACATGTTTGCAGAAATTAGAGCTAATATATAGAAATAAATTGCTTTTCTGTTTTTCTATGAATGTTTTCTAGTCAGTTTAGGAATACCATAAAGCTCAGTAGTTTATTTTCTACATGTAATTGCAAGGTTGTTACAGTTGCTGTTGTTGTTTAACTCGAACGCATAAAACACGGCAGCAAAAGCTATGGTGAAGAGTGCTGCCTAACGAGGAAGGAGATTGGGAAGGGGCTGGCACGACAAGGAGAACAGGAGGTCGTGTTGACTGCACTGAGAGAGCGCATGGTTTGCGGAAGGACGTAGAAATACTCCGCTTGTAGCATTTTGCTTTCAAGGAGTGCAACTGTAGCCATCATATATATCTTCCCATTCATCCGCAAAAGTTATTGTAAATCAATGCATCCTGCTACACAAAGCAAAGTCGGAATCGTTAGCTTTTCTCTGTCTCTGTTTCAGTGACCTCAAAAGTATGGGAAACCGACCCATTGTGAAAGACTCCTGCCATCTCAGTGTAGTGAGTCATATTGACTGTCGGAACAAGTTCCCGTTGCAGCCTATGGGGCTCCTCTGGGAGGAGCCAGTGTTCACGTGCAGTGAACATTGACAGAAGTGGGCGAAGGCAGGGGTTGTCCAGTCACATGAAGGGTTCCACACCATCGGCCAACCTCTGTGACTTTTCAGAAATGTGCCATAGACCAAGGTACTTAATATTTCTGAGCCTCTATTAAAGTGTAAAGTAAGGATAATTGTACTCCATATGTTCAACATAAGGACTAAATACAGAGATACTCACAAAAGGCTTAGCACAGTGCCAGCACTTACGCAAACAGTAGCAACAAATGGTTTTCATGGGTGCCAATTCAGACCCACTGAGTACTTATTTTCATCCAGCTGCAGAAAGTTCTTTCACAGTTTCATATAGAAATAGTTGCTTTATGTAGAAATGGACTCTGTATTTACCAAATAAGCAGTAATGACATATTCTAGTGTATATTAGAATAACTTTGTTGGATAAAACTTTATTAATCAGAAATTATGGATAAAATAAAGAGAAATGGGTGGCAAAGAAACCAGGAAAATAAAGACAAATGGACAATAGTAGAACAACAGAAGCAGTTAAAGGGGCTGGGGCATAGCTCAGTGGTAGAGCATGTGTCTGGCATATTCAGACCCCAGGGTTCAATCGCCGACACAGTAAAACACTCAGACACATAGACATACACGCACACACATGCACACACACACACACACACACACGCAATCAAAATAAACCTGCAATGTCTGAAACGAGACCCTTGCACATTGGACAAACAGCTCCACAAACCCAATTCTAAACCTGGTTCTGCCCTACTGAGCCACAAGCTTCACACCTCACCTGGTGTGTCAGTTTCTCATTTATAAGACAAACATTAGGCTAAATCACTGTCCAGAGCCCATTCATCGCAATTTTCTAAAGTTGCCTTGCATTAAGAGAATGTTAGCAATCCCAAAGCCTTGAAAGCAAATCCAATCCCATTCCTCTTTAAAATTTCTATTAAGCAAATAGAGCTGTTGTCTTTACAAACAGCAGTACTTAATTCTCTTCATGAAAAAGCTTTGCAGAATTTGATATGAAAGACCATGAGCAAACCCAGGTCGTTTCTCCAAAGTCAAACTGATGGCTGCTGTTAACCAGAAAAAACATCTGGAAAGCCATCTGCTGCAGTTCAGGCAGGGGCTCACAGACGCCAGCTATTCCCCGCTATGACATACAGTGTCCTAAATAATTCTGTGACTGATTGGAGCACCTTGGATGGGGTATGCCAGTGCAAGAGTGCTGCCAGCGCACAACCGGCTTCAGTGGGGGGTTGGGGGGTTGGGAATGACCTTGTTTTGAAAGCAGAGCCAGCATTAAAGGTTTTTCGGAAGTTATTTTCAACCAGAAAGTGCTACTTGCAATCAGAAGCCCAATTAGCTAATCTGTAAATTCTAACGCCAGGCACGGAGGGCCTGCTAGGTAGGAGTCCTTGTACTGTTGTAAAGAATGTGGATGCTACCGCCAGGGGCTTCTAATGAAGAGCAAAAGACTGGCCCGAAAGCACAGAATCGCAGCCCCACACGGCGAGACACTCAGTGGAGGCAAGACCGTAATCCAGACACAATGCACAAAGCCTTCGTCATTAGTACGGTTTGTTTTCGGAACAATGAAATATTCTACTGAGCTCTCCTTTCATTTTTTGGCCTGCAGTGAACCACTTCCGTGAAGTGATCTCATTAAGGTAAATCAGAGCGAATCAGTTCCATATTCCAGGAATTCTAAAATAATGACTTTTCCCTTAAGCACATTGCCACAGCTATCTTTCCTCTTCATCTTCTCCATGTGGTTGGAGAGCGAGCCCTCTCACACTACCTGTGCTGTCATGTGACTCGTCCTGTAACTACTGTGTCAGTGTGTGCGCTCTACCTCTTGTTTAGAATATTGCACACCTTCTGTCTCTATTCTCTTTTTCCCCAAACCATTCTTTTTACTAGTATGTATTTTATATATAATAATTACATTTAACTGAAGGAATTGGCGTGTATATCTATCCTAATTATTCTTACTTCCCACTCCAGTTCTCACTTCCGGGTCCCCACCTTTCTCCACATCCTTTTTCCCAACCTACACAATTTATCTGTCTGCTTTCTACCATCACTTTTATTTTGTTCTCTTATTTATACTCTGAGTTCCTCGTATTAGAGAAACCATGCATGTTTAACTTCCGTGTCTGAGTCATTTTGCTAAGCATAGAAGTCTCAAGGTGGACTCATGTTCCCACGGGTGACTCGCTGTGCCCGTCGTTATGGCGGAATAGCACTCCGTTGTGTGTATACACCACATTCTCTTCATTCATTCTATTGATGGAGATGTCAGCCGCTTCCAAGATCTAGCTATTATGAATTTTACAGCTCTGATGAGTACATTTATTGTACAGCTATAATGTGTTATGCATGTATCACTGTTATACTATTTTTTAACTCTTTCAGAAAAATACCCAGAAGAGGGACAGGTGGGTCGGGTGGAACATCTCTATTCCTTGGCTGGCCATAGTTCCTTGTCCTTGGTGCTATTTGACATTTTTACTACAGCATTTTGATCCAGTGAATTTAGATTTTATAAAATGATAAAATCCATAAAATATTACATTTTTAACGAATTAAAATATTAAATAAGTTGTGAAACTAATTCTTCATCCACATTAAGAATTATTTCATCTCTTCATCTTGCCATCTTTTTCTTTTCTTCTTTTGAGACAGGGTCTCACTCTATAGCCCAGGCTGGTCGTGAACTCACTATGGAGCCCATGTCGGACAGTCTTTTATCTTATCATTGACGCCATCATGTTATATAAAGGGCCCTGTTTGCAATTAAAATGTTTTGCTTTTCCATATGCAGCTCACAGAGCACTGCCAAAACACTAAGCCCCTTACTCTGTTAACCTGTTTAAATTCCTCAATGACCTTTAACTGCCAAAGCAAAGATCCTAAAACTTAAATATGTGTGTCAATAACCTGAGGAAAAAGTTTAATGCAAATTTTCAAATCAAACCCTCCTAAGATTCTGATGCAGATGATTGGTTTGGAGTGCACAGCCTCAGCGATCAAGCCCCTGAGGCTGGGGCACCTTCTTCCCATGCAGCGCCTCCACGCTACCTTCTCCTTTGTCTCCTTATCTCTCTCTCTTCAGTACAAATTCCTTGCAGATGGGAACCTGTGTCCTGGCATCTAGCACAGCACAGGAGAAACGGGTGTCTGTCCGTAATCACATTTTCGCAGTGCTGGGAATCAAACCCAAGGTCGTGTACACGCGAGCAAATCCTCCTACCACTTATATCCATCCCCAGCCAGAGCTGCTTTGAAATGGCAGGAGGAAGTACTGCTCAGAGTTATTCCGGTTTAATAAAACTAGAAACTTCCGAGACCCTAATTCCATGAAAAGAGAGTACTGATGTTTAAAGACTGGAAGAAAACGCACAGTATTCAACTTCGGTTCTGATTAGCCTCTAATTCTAGTTCTTCTTAGGGGGGAGAAATTCTAACTCGTGACTATTATGGTTATTGTAAAGATGATTTATAGACATGCAGATTTTTAGAAAAATCATTCATTTGCCTTTAATTTCCAAAATTGTTAATTTGCCAAGGCACAGATTCCCTAAATTAAGAAGTTAGATCACAGATCGAATTCTGTTGCTCACTTTCGCCAGGGTATTGGTTCAGTCAGGCACTGGGCCTTCTTAATGTCTTCTCTTTAAATGACATAGTGTGGTAGGCACCACTTTGGGGGCTTTCTTTCCAATATTTATCAGTATGTATATATACGATATACAATGGTTACATTGAGCTTGAGGACTTTGTGCACATATATATCCTGATAATTCTACAATCCCTTCCTCTGCCCCTTCTTGTCCCTCTGCTTCCTTCATTCCCCCACCCCTGCCACACCCATTTGATGCTATAAAAAGCCTGTCTTCTGGGTTCCTCAAATTAGAGAAACCATGCGAAATTTTTCCTCCTGAGTTTGACTCACTTTGCTGATCATGATGATCTCAAGTTGCATCCATTTACCTACAAAAGCCTCAAATTTATCTGTCTTTATAGAAGAGCAGTACTCTATTGTGTACCTAAACCAAAGTTTTTGTGTCCATTGGCCTGTGATGATTATTTTGTCATCTTTCATAGATTAGCTATTGTGGGTTGGGCTGCTATGAACATGGGTGTCCATGTGCCTCTATTACACGTTGCATTTACCCTTTTTGGACAGATGCCCAGAAGAGGTACCACTGGATCACCAAAGACTTTGAAAAGAAGGTGTGGAGTGATCAAAGCAAATGTGAAGATAATTTTTTCAAAGTCCATAAGGCTCTGTTTCTCTGCAATGAGCTTTTCCAGAGTGTTGGATTTTTTTTAAAAATAATATGACAATCTAGATAAAACACATCCAATTGATGCAGATATTAAAGTAACACTGTATGTGATTACTCACAAGGATTGGAGATCAAAAATGAAGGAGCTAAATAAGAGTGATGGTTGCAAATGAAGAGATAAATTTATGGGGAGGGAAAGAAGATGTGGGAGTGAGTGAGAGGCCAGGAAGAAGGGAGGAAGTAAAAGTCATGAAGTTGGTATGTGGATGTGTTCCAGTTCCTTAAATGAAATAAAACTGTTGTGTATTGTAAGTACATACTAGTCAAAAGAATCATTCAGATTTAAGCAAATAATTTAGAGTTTTCTGCATGTGTTACATTGTGTAAGATGTCTGGAACAGTGCTATGATTTGAATAGGCAACTTTCAAAATTTAAGGAACACAATCCAAACTAATTGCAAAGGCCCTGAGGCAGGAATGAGGTTGGCATATTTAAGATATGAAACTAGACTGATGAAGGTAGGGAGTACAGAAAAATGCCTAAGAAGTGATAAATGAGTCAAAAAAGAGGCAGGGACTGAACTATAAAAGGGCTTTGTGGACCAAGGGGAAGGGTTTGGGGTTTAAGCTAGGCATGGTGACACATGCCTGTAGTTGCAGCTACTTGGAAAGCTGAGGTGGGAGGATTATTTAAGCCTAGGACTTGCTCACACAGCAAGTGAGTTTTATTCAAGGCAAGAGAACATCATGGGAGAACTCTAAAGCAGCATAGTCTCATACTCAGTGCCTCCAACTTCTGCTGAATCTGTGTTCTCCCTTCAGATTAAAAAGACTCACCTAATAACCAGCAAGGCAGTCCCAGGGAAATCGGAATCAACTCAGGACACTCACTGTTTTATTTGATTTCTTCAGCCTGTTAAATATTTTATTTCACCAGCTTGGCGTAAATGAAAAGGTCACTTTTAATTTATTTATTAGTGGTTTTCTCTACTGAGAATCAAAATAAGATCAGGAGTCATTTGCCATAAGGAGTGACTGTCAGACTGTGATTCTGGAATTCAAAGTGAAAGCATTATTAGATGTTTTTCCCTGTGTTGACTTGTTAATTATTTTTAGTATTCTGCTCCTGAGAGGAAATTTGAGGCACAAAGATTAGACAGTACATTAAGATTTATGAAGAGCTGATTTTAATAAAACCTTGTCATACTTTCTGCAAAATTGGGTTTCCAAATAAAAAAAAAAAAAAACATCCTAAGTGGCAATCCAATATTCTCAGACATTAATCCCCAATGGTTTACTGTGTCTCCCAGCTTTATATTTACCTAGAACCTGAGCTGGTAGGTTCACTTAGGTTTTTTTTTTTTTTAAAGCATCTATTTAAAATAAGATTTTTAATAAAGACTCACACATAATAATAGTGATTTCATAATGTTTATTCATTTATGCATATTTTACCTGATTAACTATTAGAAGAATCTAGATATATTTGTTGTGCTTTCAAGTTCCAAAAAAAATTTAAAGGAAGCATTATTTTAAAGACCAGACATAACAGTTATCAAAAACATACTGTTTTTTTTCTTTGTTGTTAGTTCTGAGTTTTACCTCCACTTTTTTTTATTTTTAAGAGTATTTAAGCATCTTGCAGTGTACAAAGGCAGCACAATTTTTCAGGCATATTTCATTCTTCCTGGTGAGAAGGTACATGCAACACAGAACCAACTCTCGTCTTCCTCCCCGGTGTGCCAGGTTTCCACCAGAGAAGCAGTCAGGTGGACACGCTGGAGGCTTGTTGCTCTTCGTGTGGGTCCAGTGCTCTCTCTTTCTGCGTAGCTCCCTCATGATCAGTGTTAGGTAGTGCCCTGTAGCTCCCTGCAACATGCTGCAGTCACATCGTCACGGCAAGAAAAGGTGAGCATACATCCAGAGAGCCACTTCTAAGTCAACCAGGAAGAGATCTTTATTGTCATCTCAGAGTTTTTGAATATTTGAAAAAGAGTGTGTAGGAGCAGTTAGCAGGACTCAAAATCAACCCAGCCTTCTCGGACTTGGAAAAAAGCTCTCTGATTTATTTCTTAACGTGAAAATATTACTCTGAACCTAAGTTACACATTCCTACATGAACATAAAAAGTTCTCCTAGGCAAGTGTTGGCCTTTTCTTTTTTCATACTTACTTTGGAGAAATTATGAAAAATAGAATGGATGTTCCCTAGCCTGACCGTCTGACAATTATTCTCATTGGAAGAGTGAACTTGACACTTCTCCTATAACTAGTGTTTTAAACAAAAATGATGGAGTATCCCAAATTGCTTAAATCCCATTTCTAATTTAACAGTGAACATATTTAAATGAAGATGAGCTAAAGGGTTTGGTAGTCATGGAAACATGATGTGAAAATATACCATGTCATTCAAGTCTATTAGGAAAAAAATACATTATCATTCCAAAGGTTTTTATTGTACTTTAAATACTGTTTGGAGAGGAGGAATGGAAAAAAGAGGGGAAGAAAACACAGGGTTTTGGGACTATATTTAACTTTTTTAGGAAAGTGCTAGTTTGAAAATAACATCATCTAGATTCTAAACAAAATCAATTAGAAACAAAAAGGATTTTAAAATAAAGAGCATAGGAAAAGAAAGAGAAAGCGAACTTCCTCTCATGCACTCATCTGTTAAATCTAAATCCTGCATGTAAGAGCCTAGAAATAAAGAATAGCTTCAGGGTTTTTTTTACCACTTAAATAAGTTGTTTTTGAAGCATAATATATGATTATTAATCTGAGAAGCAAAACTCCAAAAGCACAACTTTAAACAAATATGCCAGGTCTTAGGAGATTTCCTAAAAATTATAAGGTAGGCAGATGATTAAAAGACTATTGTAGATAATGTAAGATAAAGAGGAACAAAAATGGAAATCATCCAAAACGTATTCATAAAAATTTCAACTAACATTTTAAGGTCTATTCGTAACTTCTTTCTTGCCAGAAATCTGTATCTAGCTATATGTTTTTTCTTGTAAAAATAGAACTATAAGATACATATTTGTCTATAATGTGAGAGCTTGAGAGGCTAGCCTTGATGTCACATGATTTGGATTCCAGATCCAACTCTTGGTTTCATTTCCAAAGGTGTTTTAGGCCCATTGGAGACTGAGTCCACTTGTGTAAAAAGTGCGTAATAATCGCTTCTCTACCAAAAGACCACTGTTGGACTAGGAAGACACCAAACTGAGTAAGAAAAAACAATCAGCAGATGCCACTCGATAGGCGGAAGACAAGAATAGAGAGGAGAGAGGGAGAAAGCGAATGAGCAACATGGAGAAAATACCCTTAAAACATGAGGCAGATGCGGAGCTGATACAGAAAAATCTGATGTCCTTATCAACGCAGTCATGTAAAAAAGAGAGGAGGATGTGAAAAAGCTTTAGATAAAAATAATGGCTGAAATGGACATAAAACCATAAACCCATAAGTTCTAGAAGCTGAGCAAAACTTCCAACAGGAGAAGCCAAAGACATTCAAACTAAGAAATAAGAATCAAACTTCCTATATGTAAAGACAAAAATTGTTGAAAGCAGCAAGAGGGAAACATCACCTACAGGGAAAAACGACTTTCGTGACACTAGATTCCTTCAGAAACCATGGAGGACACAATATACTTTTAATGTACCAAAAAAATAAAAACAAACAAACAAAAAAAAAACTTGTCCATCTAAAAACCAACATTTAGTATATATGAGTTGGAGTAAAAATGCACAGTGAAAAAAAATGAAAAAGTGCATGGTGAATGTTTATATTTTAAATTTTTATTAGAGTAAAAACATGTTGTCATTAATTTCCCTCAAAATACTCCTTTACTTATTGAACATATGGCTTCCATCTTCCTCATAACTTCCTAGAGCAGTTCTGGAATTCCTTCTTTGTGTCATTTCAGGATTTGACAAAAAAAAAAAAAATACAAGGAGAAGCCAGGTATGGTAGAGCACTCAGGAGACTGAGTCAAAAGGATTTCAGTGAAATGAAGCCAGCCTGAGCTACTTAGTAAGCCCAAGATCGGCCCGGACCCTGCTTCAGAACCAATGGAACATGAAGGGAGTGTGGCCTTGGAGGTGGGGGGAGAATGCTGTTGCAGAATGGCAGCCAGTGGAAAGGAAAGGCAGATTTGTGAAAACGTGATGATGTGACTTTATCACCTTAACTCAGTCTAGCACCGTGCAACTTCTGACTCTTGCCCGAAGTCAAAATGACCATGAAAGGTAAAGGTTTTGAGTCAATTTAGGATATTAAGGTAGATGCAACAGCACAGATAAAGACACAGAAGAGGATTTCCACAACTGCCTCATAAAGGGGCAAAAGCAATGAGCTAAGTGTGTTCGAAGTAAAAGTAGTGCTTTGGGGGAGATTAACTGTCTATTACTATAATAAATTTTAAATTTTAAATATTCATCAGCTTGTTAGGGCATGTCTTTTGTATAGCGAAGAGGAAATCCAGATAGTCTCAGATGGAGGAAAATTAAAATTACCATGCTTGATCAGCCAACCCACCCTAAAAGATTACCTAGAAAAGAGTCATTATGGAGAAAGGAAGTGATAAAAGGAAGAATCTTGGAACATTAAGAAAGAAGAAAAAAGATACTAACAAAAATATAGATAAACATAATGGTCTTTTCTTTTCCTCTTGAATTTTTAGCCAGAGGTGATGGCTGGTCACCTCGTAAGGACGCTGGAAGTCCCAGGTGCCCTGGGAAAGCTTAGGCAGGTCTAGAGTAAAAGAGTGATGTAATCTGACTTAGAATTTTCAGGCAGCTCTAAGGTATCTGGATGAAGGCAGGGAGGCTGAAACAAGGTGGCTCAGCATGAGGTGATAAGGACCTAGACCAAAGCATCTGCAGAGACGCTGATGGCAGATGTTCTGTGTCTGGATATTCCTGGAGGACAAAATCAAAAAGATTCACGATTGGTTTGGTCATAAGGAAAGAGGTAGAGAGAAGCTTTGTCCAGGCCTAGGCCAAGATTTTTCTTAACTAGAAATATAATGGTAGAATTAATCAATGGAAAACATTCTAGATGAGTAAATTCTAGATCATGAGTTTAGTAAGAAGACACTGAGAAGGAAAATTTGCAAATTAAATTCCCTAATTATGATTCTTTCAGATAAACATCTACAATTGCACATTTTACTCTCTGCATATTAGTGCCAGCCTCAAATTTGGAGATTTCAAAATATTCATAAAGTACTAAGTATGATTTTAGCTATTGCTACACAGTGATTCCATATAAGAGAAAATGTTCAAAACTCTGATTAGAAAATGTTTGTAACTTAAGATTTAAAAGAAATATTTAAAATACATCTTAATATCTCAAATGTAAGCATTATAAAACATCAGATAATAATTGCAAAATGTGGATGATAGGCATTCTTTAACATTCCAATAAAGCAGTAATTGTGATTAAGTGTCCAAAAACAATAAGCTGCTTCTAGACTTAAATATAAATAAAACTCAACCAATAAATTAAGAAAAAAGTGAAATATTTATTTTTCAGTAAAAGTGAAATCCTTACAAACCAATGTAGTCATTGTCGAGTTGAGTTTTCCAACTCTTATTAAAAGTCAGTCAAAATCTAACAGAGCTTTGAGAAGAGAGAGGACTTAGTTATGAACCAACTTCAGATATTTTCCTACAATTCCTTTATTTTCAAGTAATTCTATCTATGTCCTTTTTTCAGAGGTTGTATTTAACAACTTTTAATTATTTTGTGAGAGCTGAAATGTTTTGGAGTGAGAACTGCAATTTGTGTTTCAAAGAATATAGTGCCAATTTATCTGTTCTTAGTTTCAGCACTTACAGATGGAAAGTCCACTTTTCAGAAAGACTTTGGACTGAAGTAAGAATTAACTGTACAATAGAAGCTTTGCTTTTTCAGTTTTAATTACTCTTTTCTCTTTGGAAATTATTTACATATAGAAGTATGCTTTCTAAACAGAGATTCCTTTGTTTCCATAAAACTTTAATGTCTTTTACAATCTGGCTGAATTGAAAGATAGAAATGATTCAAATTTCTATTTAAGAAAAAAGTCCAAAATAGTAATGACACAAAGGGAGAGTTGAAGGGATAGCTTGATAACAGAGGGATGACCCAGCATGTATGTGACCCTGAGTCCAATCCCCAGCACTATATACACACAAAGAGTGCAAATAAATACATGATATTTTTGCTCTTTAAAATACCAGAATATGCAAGTTTAAGGTTCACATCCACAATGAATAACTTGCCACTATCATTTTTATGGTAATTATCATATGTGAGTTGTTTTGACTCTGCAAATACAGTGAATGTCAAAATGTATTAGAGTGAAAGATATGTTATCACTGATCTCCAGGAAAATTCTCCCCCTCTCTTTGACCTCACCTATCCCTTGGCCTTGTCGCTTCCTATGAAGTCTGGACATCCTCTTTTGTGAGTGTCTTTGTTTGCACTGTTGTGTCTGCCTTGATGTCCTGCCTTGATTTTACCTTTTATAATCATTTTGATTTTGAGGCCGAGCCAGAAGTCACATAGTACCAGATCTGGTGGAAAAAGTTGGATAAAGACCTGCTGTAATGTGTAAATCCACCTTTCCATGGGTGGCTCTCAGGAGCAGCATTCACTGGGTTTTTGATCATATCTCATAAAATCATTTATGGAAAAAATACCTGCAAAAAGTAGTAAGAGAGATGCAGTAAGCATGATCAAGGCAAGGGGAAATATTCTGAGTCGGATTAATGACTGTGTCTTTCAGTGTAATTAATTTTTTAAAATCTAATTATTCCCTTTATTTTGATTATAATTACATAACTAAATCCTCAAAGACTGAAATCCTCATAAATAATTTCAGGTTGCTTTTTTGTTTCATGTTTTTTTTTTCCCTTCAGGGACAGAGCTAACTTTTGTGTTTGTGTGGTATGACCTTTGTTCAAAGTGTATTGAATTAAACTTTGGATACTGTTAATCATTCCTACATGGGACCAGCCTCTTCACTCACAACTGACCACCTCATCAAGTATCACGTTTATCCATATCGCCCACAATTGATGTGGAAAAGTAATATGTTATTTTCCCTGTCACCTTACATTCAGAATGAAAATATTCCAAGTGAAATAATTGTAGACTAGCTCATGTCTTTTCACATTTAGTACCAATAATTAATACCAAAACTCTAAAGATTTTTACAGGAACAATTTTTATAAAAAAATATATAGCATTATGATTATGAGTAAAAAATTTGACTACTCAAAATTCACTGGAAACTCCAGGAGATCAGAAGACCGTGTCTGTTTTGTTCTCAGCTGTAGTGTGCATATTGCTGTATTTTAGAATATTTAAATTCTGCTACAAAATACAAGAAAAATAGGATGGGTGTGCTAGGCATAGATAATGAATAATTTAGGATCTTTTAAGTTGTAGGCAAAATTCATAAGCCGTGTTAGGTAAAGATACTGAATAAGTAAGGAGTTTTGGAAGCACACACAGAATTTATAAGATGTGTCTTTTTAAGATTTTTCCAGAGAAAGATACCCATAGTGTAGATGTGGGCATAGACATATATATATGAAGAGACAGTTATGCAAGGAGCTTACATGATTTCATAGGTTGAGGGGTTACGTGACAGATCATGTCTAAGCAGGTCACCCTGGGATGGCAGTAGCATGACTCAGTACAATTTTAAAAGCTTCAGAACCAGGAAAGCCAATAGTGTAATTTTCAGTCAAAGGTCAAAGGCCTGAGCACCTGGAGAAAGGTAACCTGCTGTTACGTTCTGAAGCCCAGAAATCTAGTGCCCTTGGAGTTTTTACATCCAAGGGTGGAAATGTCCCAATTTCTTTGTTCTTTCTGGACTCTTAATCTGTTGAATGAGGCAAACCCACGTTAGGAGCAGACCCTCCTCAGAGTCCACCAAGTCACACACAGGTTTTTTATCTGGAAACACCTTCGCAGACACACTCAATAATGCTAGTAATAACCAATAGTGCTTTACTAATTCTGTAGGTAGTCTTTAATCCAAGCAAGTTAACACCTAAAGTTAACCATCACAATAGCTGTGTTAGTACCTGATGCAACAGATCAGTCATGTTCAAAGTAAATACAGCATATACCTTTGAATTACCCAATAGAAGAATCGTTGCGCTCAACATATGTGAGGCGCATGAGATGCTCAATATGCAAGGTTATTCTGCCATCAACTTCTAAGTTGGACGGATTTCTAGTGAATAAAAGCTGTTGCTGCTCATCCAGCTAACTGATAACCTATAGCCTGGCCAAGCATACTTGCATCTTTTATGAAGTGTATGTGTTGGTCTAGATAACTTCCACCTGCCAAGCCCCTCTGCTCACAGCATATCCTTGGTCCTCATGACCACAGCATCCTAGGGAGAGAAAAACTAATCCAAAATTCCATTAGTAGCTTCCTTTATTTATGCTGGCTTTATTTTTTATTTATTTTTAATTTTTTTGCCCCTCCACTTTCCTCTTCCTCCTATGAGTTTAAATTGATTTAATGAACCAAATGATTCAAAGCTTCTTAATTTCGTCTGTGAACCTTTCAGTTACACAGCCTTTGGGATAATTGGCTTAGACGTGTTCTTAGAGTCTACTTTATATCATATCCCACATGGCTTAATTTCCATGATATTATTACATATGTAAATATGAATTACTTTATAATAAAAAGAGCATGCACGCTTAGTGTCTAAAATTTCAGAGCTCAGCACAATTTCCCTTTTTTCTTTCCAATGAGTTGAGAGCTAAAGGACACTTATTATGAGCTTAGTACAAGATTTGTAAGTGCCCTGCAGTTTAAATTTTATGTCCTTCTTTGTACTTAAACAGATGTCTGAATATAGTTGAATTTTAGTGGGCTCCAGTATTTTTCTGATTAAAAATAACTAAAGAATAGTAGGATTTCTTGAGAGTTTAAAATTGCCCCAAATCATGAAAATCAAATATCAAGTGTCATCTACTTGATAATATAACTATAAATAAATGATTCTCAAAGAAAGCATTATCTTAATTTTTAAATTAAGGGATATACTATTTTAAATCAGTGAATCCATCATGGCTGGTGGGTAAGCCAGGAGGAAATCAACAAGATGAACATTCAGATTCCTCAGATACGCAATTCAGGCCAGTTTCCAGCAAGTTTGATGATCCAAGAAAGGAAAGAAGACTATAAGAACTCAAACTGACAGCATGATGAGTTAAATTATAGCCTTTAAGGAAGCAAGAGCAGCATAAGAGGCCAATGAGCTTGTGCTTGAAGCTTCTGGTACTCTCAGTGGGAGCATGAGATGTTGGTAAGCCAGTCGAGGCTGCACAACACAAGAAGTTCAAGTCCCTGGTGCAGTGCCCTGTAGAGAGTGTGGGTAAATGATTATCTAATTTCAGCCACTTCTAAAGACTTTTATTTCTGAGACCCAGACTTGCAATTGAATACCAGCTTGAAAATCAGTGGGAGACAGAACAAAAAAAGAGACAGTAGATGTGGTACCAGATGCTAAAATGAACATGGCAGTCTCTCAAAAGAGCCAAGAAAGTAATAAAAAAACTGACATCTAAATGGAATAGACTTGAGCTCTTCCCTTATTCAAACATTTCAATGGAAGACTATGAGTGAGTACATTAGTCTATTTCCTATCAGAGTATCTGAGGCTGGGTATTTTATTAATAAACAGGTTGGTTTAGTTCCCAGTTGCGGAGGCTGATACTCCAAACATCATAGCATTGGCTCTGGAAGCAGCCCCATACCTATGTGGTGACATGACTGAAAGTTTCCTGGTGGAATACGCAAGAAGGAGAGATGCTACAATGAGACAGGAAACGAGAGAGAGAAGTGCGTTAATCCTTTCTGAGGTCCTGCCCAATGACCGAATAATAATACCCCACTTCGTCTAAATCCCACCGTTCATTAACACCGCCACACTAATGACCAAGCATCCCACACATGAAACCTTAGGGAATGCATTTGAACACGTTTGAACCATGTCTGTACCATCTCAGTGAGCTTAGGCAAGCCTGAACAGGCAAGGGAATAAATTCAGATTCACCCAACCCCATGAGGGCTGGTGAGTAAGGTAATGGACTGTCTATTGTAGGATGCATAATTTACAGTCTCTTTGGAGACGTAACTTTAATTCAGGGGAGAAATCCTCACAACAATGTTTAATTAAATATTTCCCTTCTACAAGATAAATACAGAACACCAGTTCTGATTTTCCGTGATATCGACTAGATTCCCACCCAGCTGTATTCAGTGAGAATTCAGGTGAGAATGGCACACTTAAATTGGCCTCATTCCTATGTCTGAAGAAAATTGCTACAACTACACTAAGTGTAGCCTTGCTAGACGTTTCTCTCCACCAAGACATCTAACATGGCACAGGGCTCTAAGATGACAAAAATGGAAGAAAACATTAGATCTTCCAAGACCTCAGCTGAAAATTCTAAAGTATTATTTCTACTAGAATCTGTTAGTGAAAACAGTATTTGCTTAGAGAGCCTCACCTCAAAACTCATTATCTCCCAACACTTTCTATAGTTTGGCATTTCTGGATTCCGTCTGAAATAGTCTCTACCGCATCGGTCCTCTCTCAATTGTTTTGCTCCTAACCTCATTTTGAGTCCCATTTATTTTAAGCATCATTACTTCTAAAATGAACAGGCACCAAGTCAGTGTTTAGTCTTAATTTATGGATTCCAATAAATTCTGCCTTTTCTCTTACTCTCTTTTTTTTTATTGGTAATGGAATTTGAGCCCAGGGCCACACATAAACTAAGTGTGTGCCCTATCACGGAGCTATTCCCCAGACTCCTATGTCTTGTTCTTTAATTCAATTCATTCTGAAAATTCTAAATTTTCTAGAAAATTTTTATATCATATATTATCACCTTCATATCTAGGTTACTGAATAATTTTTTAACTTTTATTCCTGTGTCCTGGATATTTTCCCAAGCATTCCATATGAAATTGTTTTCAATCAATATTTAATCTTAAAAATGGCATTTATAATCATACCACTTAGAGTAGAAGGTCAAAATATAGTTCATGAATGTATGAATTAATGAATCAAATAAATAGACAAACTTTTGCTTAAAATCTTTCAAATACTTATTTTTATTAATCGTGAATATGTTGTCTTCAACTCATCCACAGAAAGCTTTTTGTAACTTGACTTCTGTATATTTCTAAGAATAGTTTCTGATGTTTACCCAATGCATCCTTGATTTTTATTTTTTTTACTCCAGCACAGTTATTCTTACTGCTTCTGCCTTTTAGTCTGTAGTGTACACTTGATCAGTTTGTCCAGTAAGATGCAGAAAAGGCTGCAACTTTAGAATCTGAAATCACATGACTTAAACAAATTAGAACTTCTCTCTTGCTTAAATAACATCCAAATCATAACGCTGGTTTAGTATTGGTGTGCTCCTAATATTTTCAGCATGCAGCTTATATCTCAGGACCTGAGACAGACGTCCCAGCTCCTTCTTCATACCCAAATTCCAACTAGAGGAAGAAATTTTGAGAGAAGTGAAGGTTATACACTTTCTCTTTTTTAAAATACATCCTATTGGCCAGTCAACAAACAAGTGACAAGATCTTTCTGTAAAGAAAGATGTGGGAAAACAATATGTAAGAGGCACCCAAGTAACCAGTACATTTTGAAGATTCTAAACAAGGAGGAAATGGACACTGGACCTGACAGTTAGCTCTGTAACACTTTTCTTTACATACTTGTCATATGTCCATTCCAAAATCTGCCTGATGTTCTGGAGTTGGAGATAGCAACATTCCAATTTCACTTCCACTTCTTAGTTGTATAACCTGAGGCGTCTTACTTCAGATCTCTTAATCTTGTTGTTCAAAGATAAGACCAAGTTACATTTACATACAATTTCAAAACATTTACAGATCCGTTCCATTCTATCAGGCAGGTCTGCCCTCGTCTGCCATGCAGTGTTTCTATCTCTCCAACAAAGAACAGAAATCGTGCATGTTTCAGCCCTGTAGACTTTTTTCACTTTGCCAGCATCACAGGCCAAAGGAGAACATAACTGAAGGCAATGTAGAAGCGCCTCAGTCTAGGACCGAGAGACAAGAGCACCGTCCACACTGCGCGTGTCCCTTGTTATTCTGAGAAGCATGTCAACATCATGTTGTAAAGAAGATAAATAATCAGTTTTGTCTAGCCGAGTTTATAGATATTAACACTTCCGAGAAAGTTTGTCTATCTCTTTGTTAAAAATAAACTCTAGCAACAATGATGTTTTGATTTATGTAATATGAGCTTAATACCGTCATGATATATGACCTGACAGTCTTGGAATGCTGTTTTTGAATATAAAAACATGTATAGTTATTCCTATCACAGTAGGTTACTGTGTGGATTACATGAGAAAAATGAACATTGTGTGTGTGTGTGTGTGTGTGTGTGTGTGTGTGTGTGTGTGTACACAGTGCCTTGAACGCAGTGAGGGCTTAATGATAACAAGCAGTTATTATTGCTGGTATTGTTTCATGCGTCTTGCTCTCAAAACAGATGTTGACTTGACTGAGTGATTCAGTTGCATTCCAAAAAACTGGGAAATAGCTCCAGATCAAAAAAAAAAAGTATATGTTACGTGAAAGTTGCTAGATTATGAAATTAAGTGGTTTTAACAATTATATGCCTGTTTTTAAAGTTTAAAATATGGTCATTAAAGTCACTTATGGTCAGAAGATTGACTAAAATAAATATCAAGGAACGAATCAGCTAGGAAAAGCAAATCTTCCTATGAATTGTCACATAGTTCTGAAGAACCAAACCCTTCCATCCGAGCACCAGAGCGGAACACACAGGCTCTGGAAAGGCTGATGACATTCCCAGATGACAGCTGCAGTGGGCAGTCCGTGGTCCTTTGCAATGACATACCCACTAACTCATAGGTTTCCCATTTGAGATATGGGCTCTGTCTTCTATTTTGAGAGTCTTCCAAACAACAAAGCTTTATTATCTCTGGTTACTATCAAAGTTAAGAAGAACCTTATAGACAGTGGGAAAGTTAACCAGAAAATGAAGTGTTGTGAAAAAGTGATGTAAGTGTCAAAACAAACAAAGTTATTTGAGGAGAAAAAAACATCAGAGGTGAGATGGCCTACATTTGTCCTGAGGGAATAGAGCTCAGGAAACATGTACCCCAGCCCAGGGGTGCAAGCCTGTAAGCTCAGCACTCTGAGACACTGAGACGGGAAGATCACAAGTCCAGCCTAGGAAACTTAGAGACTTAGCAAGATTCTGTCTCAAAACTGAAAATGAATATGGGCTGTAATTCCGTGCTAAACCCTTGGACTCGATTCCCAGTACCCCAAAAATAAGAAGAGAAAGAAGAAGGAGGAGGAGGTACAGATTAGATTGTTCTTTAAAAGAAAAAATCAAAAGCAGAAGTTGTCTGGCTGATTGTTTAGGAAGGCACACAGTTTTACAGCTTGAATTGATATTTCATCCATCAATAATACATTTGTTCTGAAACACTGATGTTATCTCTGTCTCCTAAGGAAAATCTTTTAAATTTTAAAATTATACAATATTGAAAAAGAGACTTTTTTTGCTGTGTATTGTTGTGATCATGGACTATGACCACATATTTTAAGAAGACCATTTTATTTATACCTAGGCTATGGCCTTAAAAAAAAACTTGACAGTTGTATTGTATAGTGACTTAGTTTAATCATTTTACCATTAATAGGTTAATGGAAATAAGGAAAGAATTCTGACCCATTCTGGTCATTGTGATATTTTGTTTATAAGCAACTCAAAGTTTGGGGGTTTGAATTTTAATTACAGCTCATCAAGTCAAACTTTCAGGTTCAAAAACCCTCTGAGAAATAAACTTAGAAAAAAATAGACAATGATTTTAAAAACACTTATTTTAAGGTCATCTGCCTTTTATTCTGCAATCCATTAACATGTAAATGGATTTAGATTGAAAAAAAAGATATTTTAAATGGGGTATTACAAATTTATCTCCTGCAAAGTCCCTCATTGTACAAATTATCACAGAAATTCAAGGTTAGGGACCATTCAATCCCAACAGAGGCAGGAACCAAACCGCAGAGGTCAACTGAGTGCCAGTCTGCTGGGCTCTTCTCCCCACCAAGCCTCATTTCTGATTAAGGAGAAAAGAAAAGTAATACAGGCTCATTGGCTCTATTTTAGAGCTTTTGAAAGTTATATGAGGCAAGAGACTTTGACAAGTTCATTCAAGGGTAATCCATTCCAAGAAAATCTTATTGAAACAGAAATGCAGGAGCACAATTATCATAACTAACTAAACGCTAATGTCCAATAAATCGTTGTTCTTTAGAAGGTTTGCCGTTGACCCAAAATGCTGGTGATTTGCTCTATTCCTGTCTTACAGCAAACCACCAGCCTTCTGGGTCAAAAATACAAACGTAAAGCTACGTATGTTGTCACCCATGAAAGAGATGATATTTGGGACAACAACTTTGCAAACTGATCGGTCTAGAAAAAAAAATGTGTATTTTCTGAGATTTAAAGTTTGCTTCTCAAAGGCTAAGTTTCTAAAGCTTATTAGGACCATAAAATTGTATCTATTCAAAGAGAAACAGAGGATATGAATCTATAAAGCACTTATTTATCAACATTATTCACATGGTTTCATAAAATACATTGTCTTTTCAATAATGAGAGTGGGATAATTCCGGAGGGCTAATCAGGCTGTGAAATGACCCTGGGGGACAGTAGCCCTCAGGCTAAGCCAGAAGCTAAGCCTTGTTTCAGGTTGACACCGGTATCTCCTAGAAGAACAGTGGTGGAGAATGACCAGAAAAAAGTATCTCCAAAAGAGTGTGTCGTCTGTACTCACGAAGGTCACAAGACCATGATTCTGCAAAAATAGTTCTGTCACAGACCCAAGATCCAAGTCCCTGTCACTATAATAGTAGTTTCTAGAGTGTTTACTCTGTCCCATGGTTTGCATGTAGCACAGCATAAATGTAACGTTCATAACAGTCTTATGAGACAAAGTCTATCAGTGTCTTTATTTTTACAATGAAAAAGGAAATTCCAAACAACGAAGGAAGAGAGCCACCTCATGTAGATTTTCAAAGCCCCATTAGCACAATGAGTTTTATAAGGATTAAAGTCAGGCAGAAACTCAAAATTCCTTCAAAGGAGGAAGAGGAAGGTAGCCAGTGCTGAAGCAGCAGCTCCTGATCCTGCTGTGAGGAGATGAGACTGTGGTCACCACAGATGGTGAGGACCAGAAATTGCTGTGGTGCTGGGTGCGGTGGGGTGATTAGCAGAAGGCTTCCAGCACAACAGCCTGTGAGGAAGGAGACCACAGGCCTTCATGCTGACAGTAGCCAAAGCTATTAATATTTTTTTAAATGGCCACTTTCTATAAGGTAGCTACAACAGTCATAAAGTGTCCTTTCTAAGTGCCTCGGCAGAGTAACGAGTACTGAATTTCATAACAGTAAAAATTAGTTATGTCCCAGACCTGATTTTTCCCCGTAAGGGTTGTTAAATGGAAGAAAACTGTTAAGAGCTTATGACTTCTTTATGCTCCTTTGTTTTTATGGAAGCAAATGTCCTTGATCAAAAATTAATTAGTTACCATATAAATTGATGATTTTTTGATAATTGCAAATCACAAAGAATATGCAAGGTTATATTTTTCTTTGACTAAAATCCAGATAAGCTTTTCAATGTGTGCTGAAGTTTCCCAGCCAGGCGTTTTGAGGACAGATGCTGTTTGGCCAGCACCAACACATTCCATCACGTCTCTCCAGAATCTCTGTGAGAGTTTTGGTGCTCTGATACTACACTGCATTTGGACCTGTTAACAGCTGTGATAATTTCCCATCCATTTCAAATTATGCCCACTAAAATTTGGCATGTCAGCTACCAGCCTGAGTTTATGAGTGAGTCTTAAAAGAGTCGAAACTTTGTGGAATCTGTATTAGTTTAAAATATGAAATCTTCCCAAAACACTCATATTTTTGAGGCTTCATCCCCATTGCAGTGATGTTCAGCAGTGGGACTTGGGGGAGGTGATTGGATCACGAGGGAACTAACTTCATAAGTGAATTAATCCATTGATGAGTGTGTGACTGAGTGCAGTACTTGTGGGTGGGGCTTAGCTAAAGGAAGTAGATCATTTTGTGAGGGAGTACCATCCCCTACCTACTGAAGGGTTCCCAGTCTCTCTCTTCTTTCCTCTCTCTCTCTCTCTCTCTCTCTCTCTCTCTCTCTCTCTCTCTCTCTCTCTTTCTCTCTGTGCGTGTCAATGAGCAACTTAGCCCTGCCATACACTTCCTCCATGATGTTTCTATCTTGCCTCAGGCCTTGAAAACATGGGCTGAACCTTCAGAAGCCATAAACAAAAATAAATCTCTCCTTTAAATTGTGTGTTTTCTCACAGGAACAGAAAGCTAACAAAAACTCTTCTGCAAAACAAGTGTTATATGTTTGTGACATTAAGACACGAAATTCTTTTAACTAAAACTCCAGAGTGAAACCTATCTGATGCAGTCCTGCATGTACCAGAAGCCCCACCCCGCCCCCTTTAGCAGCTTCCTGAGACTTCCCTAGCTGTGCACCGCAACTTAAGGCCCAGACTTCTTCCTTGATCATTCAACAGCAACTCTGTGGAAAAGCATTCCAGACAGAAGAGAAAAAAATCTCATTCTGCAGAGTCAGGTCTAAGTCAGATTCATTCCTGTACTCACCAAATATTGGATATTATCATACATTATATTATTTTTGTGAGAAAATGCTTGGCTTGATGAAGCAATATTCTTCCATCGTCAGTTTCTATGAGTGTACGATTAAAATAAGGCATGTATGTGTTGATGAGCAGAGGTTGGGTTTACACAATGTAATGGTGCAATAGGCACTGGTTTGTTTTACATCCCATGCATTTTTAATAAGCAGATTCCCATTTACAGGAATTATATGTTCCAGATATTGATTTCAGAAGAATAATATCTAATATGAAAATAAAATTCACTAACGTTATGTGATGATATGTAATTCAATATAGCCATAACCCTGGAAAGTGAATAATAAAACTATTCCTATTAAAATATATTCAGAAAATCAAATTCATTCCCCAAAGTGCATTGTAATAAAATTCAAACAATGTAATATGATTTACAGTCCTCTAAGTCAGAGTTTTAAAATGATCTGATGTGAAAAATAGGGGCTGATTTTCCCTTTCTTCCCAATTCCACACATGTTCTGCAAAAATACAGATGTGCTTCTCATTGTGTTCCAGTTAGACTTTAGTTTTGAGCACCTGGGGTACAAAAACACGCACACACAAGCTATGTAAATGCATTTCGTTTAGATCCCAGACACTCATGGTGGTTTTTTGTTTTGTTTTGTTTTTCACAAAATGACGTAGTGTACTTAGTCTATCTATTTCTAGAAAATAAAGTGGTTACTTAATGGATTTGTATTAGCCACCCATAGGCCACAAAGGGGACAGCTAGTTAAGTTTATTGGATGCCCCTACTAGCCAGAAATTCTCCTAGATCCTTCCCCAGGCTCTCTATTTCACCCTTTATAAATCACCTTTTTATCCCCATTTTGTGCAAAGGGTACTGTCTTGGTTACTTTTTCATCACTGTAACTCAGTACCCAACATGCACAACTTTAGGGAGGAAAGATTTATTTTAGAATACAATTTGAGGAAGTCACAGCCCATTCACATGTAGGCAGCTGGAAAATAGTGAAATCACATGGTGTGGCCACAGCTAGAGCCAGAGCCAGAGCCTGTGCTCTGGACAAAGAGATCCTCACAGCATGGCAGAACAGAGAGAAATCTGGGAAAAGGACAGAACCAGCACACATCCCTACAGGTAAACCCCAAGCATCTGCGCCTTCCAGCCAGGCCCCACCTCTCAACAGTGCACAGTGCCCGTAGGTACATGAAGCTTTGGGGGATACTCCAGGTCCAGACCACAACAGGGAACAATGAGATTCGATAAGGTTTTAGTAACTTGCTGCATGTCGCAGAGCCTAGTAATGAGCAGGGTCAGGCTTTGAACCCAGCAGTCATGGGCCTGTTCTGAACACTGGACTACTTCAGTCTCTTAGACACCCAGAAAGTGTGCCAGTGCCTCAAGTAGGTGGACTGACATCTGTGAATGCTTGGGAATTTGATTTATGAAGCCCTAACCCATCCTAAGTTGACACAGAAGGACACTGGTCTTAGGAAGCTTGTGTTGTATATGTACATATATTTTTTTCTCTGTGACAGTTGGTAATGATGGATTAAAATTATCCTGAAGTAAAAACAAAAATATATGACGACTGCAAAAAAAGAAACTTGTGCTGTTAAAATAGATGACATCTGCTGGGTGGCTGCTAGTCACTTTTAAGATGACACAAAATGATGCCACAGAGACCACAGCTCTCATGAAAAAGCAGGAACCGTTGGTCACTTTTCCTGTAAGTGACATCTCTTTATAGGAAGATGAGCTAAATCTGGAATGCTTGTGAAATGATCGTAAAGAGGACAGATCATTTCAAAGTAAAAGATATTTAGAACTGAAAGGCCAAGGAAAATCTCAATTGAAACTAGAACAGGATAAAATAAAATCTCCTAAGCACTAAAAGACTCCTATTGACCCCTTAAGGCATCCATATGTCTTTCCTTCCTAATATCGAAAGATGTTTCACAATTAGAAACTGCTAGGTCATGGAAAAGTGAAGTTTCTTTTTAATCTTGCCAATTTGACAACCTGTCAAAATATTTAAGGTATGATGGCTGGTGGTTTTATATTTAACAATATTTTGTTACAAAAATAATGCTTGCTTACTGAATAACACTCCGACAATATGATGATGTGCAAAGAGTAGAGTGAAAATGACACAACTACCACTCTCTAGAGGAAACACAGTTTCCTCACCCTTCTGAGCCTATACAACCATAAAACCACAAGTATTTATTTGTATAAATAGCATCATGCTATAGATGCACATACACACAAACACACACATTTACTTACTGTTCTCTAACCTCCTCTGTAAAGAATATGACACGGCATCATTGTTATTAAAAATATTTGATTTCTAAAAACTTTGAATAACTAGATGGAATGACTTTAAATACATGCTGTATAGCTCTAACTGGGTTGATTCCAGGGAGATCAATATTAAATTAGTTGGTTTGTTTTGAAGTAAAGATACATGGAAAGCTTGACAAAAATGAGAAAAGGTAAAAAAATTTGATGCATTTAGATGAATTCTTTGATCACACTCCTTGGAATATCAAATAAGTTATTAAAGTTCACAATCGGTATTCTAATTTCCATGTAATTATAGTAGTTGATTTACTTGTCATTTTAAAATGTGATTTAAAAAGTTTCCCCAAAATGGAACCAAGAATGAGAAATGCCAAAGCATCATTTTTTCAAGGATAATTTTTTTACAAGCATTGGTTCCACTATCAACTACCAGAACAGAAAAGACAGGGAGAAGGGGAGGGTGCCTGTGCTGCTTATGATAAATTGAATCACAGGTCTTGTTTCCTAGTATCCTTCAATGGGTTTCGTGCCATCCATCCCTCATAATAGGAAAAGAGTGTTTTCACGCCTTCTGTCTCTTGGATTTGCTGTGTGACAGTTTCAGATTGTATTATCTGTCCATTACTGCGACAAAGTACGTAAGGCATTCATCTTAGAAGGAGGAGATTCATTTGGCTCATAGTTTCAGGGGGGTTAGCCCAAGCTTGCTTGGCCCTATTGCGTGGTTTGCGTGATGAGTGGAGCAAGGCTGCCCACTTGATGATGCCAGAAAGTGAAAATCATGAAAAAAAGAGAGAGGAGAAAGGGGAGGGTGCCAGTGCCCCACACACACTTTTAACGGCCTCCCACTAAGTCCTGTTTCCCGACAATTATGCCACCTGCCAGTGACCCCACCAGTGACAGCCGAGCCTTTAACCCAAGAGATTTTAGAGGACAATCCAAGTTGAAACCACACTACAGAGACAGGCAACCCATTGCCAAATTCAGTTGAACTCAGCCTGGATGAACTAAACCCAGCCAACTCGTCCTTGTTTAGGTTATAAACCACTGAGTTTTGAAATGATTCATTACATCACGTTATTGTTGTGATAGCTGGCTTGTGATAGTTATAAGTGACGTGAGGAAAAACTTGTGTCAGCTTCATCTGTGGACAATCTTCCCTTCAGCAATATACTGAGCTGTTTCTCCTGATGGGGGGAGAAAAAAAGCAGGAAAAAGGAAATACAAGCCTGAGACAGATTTTGTTACTATTGATGCGAGGATTGGGGAAGC
Organism: Ctenodactylus gundi; assembly: GCA_004027205.1. Taxonomy (NCBI): domain Eukaryota; kingdom Metazoa; phylum Chordata; class Mammalia; order Rodentia; family Ctenodactylidae; genus Ctenodactylus; species Ctenodactylus gundi. Next base: position 28,078 of record PVKB01004228.1, on the reverse strand, counting down.
TTATTAGAAGATTTAGAATACTTTTCTAGTAAAGGCAAGTATGAATTATATGAGAAGATAACTGACATAGATATGGTTTGGATAAATGAGGCTAATCTCATACAATTAAAGAGTTCAGATTATAAAAGCCAGAGTCCAGTTAAATTCTTCCTGCCTTTAATTTCGTGATGCACCTAGAGTCATGACAATACAGAAAAGCTGCACATGCTTCGATATCGTTTTGTGGCTTTGATGACTCCAATCTTCCTTCCTTTGTGAGGATGGAGTTTTCACATACCGACACTAGAATTCTAACAAGAGCCACATTCTCCAATATGGTACCTTCTAGATGTATGAAGCATTTACTTCTATCTTCAATGTAATTAATTACTCATTTCTTCAATCATACTAGCCATATTTATACGGCTTATTTAATAGTCCATGTGGCTGGGGTTACCATATTAGCATAGATACATAACTATTATCATCACAGAAATTTCCTTGGATCGCAATGGCTGGAAGTAAAGATTTCAATTCATTAGTCACCGTCTCCCAAAACCAAGAGGCTAATGCCCTTTAGATTTAGGGCCATGAGTTTATAGATCTTTTTTAGGGAAGGAAAAAAAAGTTTCAAAAGAGATTCAACTATCAAGTGTGAGATCGCCGTGCTCCTTTAACTGATACAAAAGGACTCGCGATATAAAACATTTACCTGTCATCCATTTTACCTGTTTTTCTGTCATTCAACAGAGCATAGTCTTTTAGGCAAGAAGAACGGATATAAAAATGTAGGAAACGAAGCAGAGGAGATATTAATCCCTGTAATTGCCAACAACCTAAAACTGTAAAAGCTGGGCTCATGCACCTTGAATTATGAAAATTTACGAAGAGTACGCAAACGTTAGTTCTGTTATTTTGATTCTGAACTTGAATGCCGCGAGGTCTTGGCTTGCTAAACTGTTTTTGTTAAAGAGGCTCAGTGGCTTCCTAAAGAAATCGTGTCCAATTTGGATATTTCCTTACAGTGAAACAACAAAAAGCAAAAACACCAAGAGCTGTCATTCGTCTTATGTTGCAGCCTAATAAAGGCACCTGGCGTCTCAATTTTAATAGTGCAAAGGGAATAACAAGAAATTTTCCATTATGCAGAAGGCACAGTTATTCCCAGAAACAGGAGTTGAAAGTAAAAGAAGAGGACTCAACGTGCACACATCAGGTGGTAAATGCAAACCTTATTCTTGAGTACGCGTGGGACACTATCTGTGGTCTCCCAGAAATAGTGTTGGAGATAGTTCATGTTGGAGCTAAAATTTTCCATGAGTGTTGCAGATTGTACCTTCCAAGCCTGACTTCAGTGATACCTCCCAGCTGCCATGTTTTACTGGGAACTTCGCGCTCCCTAGCGTGAAGTGAGTGTATGTCACGCCCTTTGGACCTGAGCAGGCTAGCAGAGCGCAGCTGGAACGAAGCGACACTGCAGTCATGTAGCCCTTCGCAGTGGAGATGCATTCTGTTTGACAGACGGAGTGTGGTCATGTGAATGCAGAGGACACTACACCAGCCTACTTGCTACAGCCTACATACATCTAGGTATAGGGTGCTACTAATCTCCTAGACTGCACTCTCCTGCAGCACTGTGCTGTGCTGAATCCTGCAGGCAATTATAACACAGTGGTGAGGTATACGGATGTATATCTAAGCATATTTGAACATAGGAGAAGTATAGTAAAACTGTAATGTAAAAGATAAGGAAATGTCATACCTGTTAATCATGAATTGATCTTGCAATACTGGAATTTGATCTGGGGGAGTCAGTAAGTGTGTGGTGAGTGACAATGATGGCCTTGCACTTTGCTGTATGTAGGCTTCACAAACTCTGCATACTTGGGATAAATTGTTACAGATATTTTTTCTTTATTAAGTCATGAATTAGTCTTAGCTTACTGTAAACTTTCACTTTATAAACTCTTGATATTTTTTAAACTTTTTTATAATCACATAGCTTAAAACACATATTTTACAATTGTACAACTATACAAAATTATTTTCTTTATGTGTTTACCAGAAGTGTTTTTTCAACACTTACATTTTTTATCTTTAATTTTATTTTAAACTTTTTTGTTAAATCTAAGACACAAATGCACACACGCAATAGACATACACAGGCTCAGGATCATTACTACCACCATCTTCCACCTCTACCTCCTTTGTCTCGGAAGGGTTTCCAGGTACAGAACCATGCATGGCTCTGTTACCTCCTAGCATGACAGTCCCTTCTTCTGTAATCTTCCTGAAAGAACTGCCACCGGCTGAAGGAATAGCACAGTAGTGGAGCATTTGCATAGCAAGTGCAAGGCCCTGAGTTCAATATTCCAGCACTACACAAACCAGTGTGATGGTGCATATCTGTAATGGTGGAACTCAGGGAGCAAAAGCAGGAGGATTGCTGAATGTTTGAGGCTACACAATGAGTTCAGAACCAGCTTGGATTGCAGAGTGAAACCCCATCTCAAAAGACAACAAATAATGAAAAAAAAAAAAAAACTGCCAATGGTACTCTTAAAAAATTGTGATTTTTCCAGAAATATGTCAATTGGGTCTACTTAATTTTTTTTTGTTCACCATAAACTTATAATCACATAATCCACCATGAGCACTTCTATTAATGAAAACCTTCCCACATTGGAGTCTGCATTTTTAAACATTTGAAGACTTGGTGACAAATGCAAATGCTTTTGTTATTCTACAAGTGACTTTCCTCCACTGTTAGCTATTCAGAGTTTCCAAACTCTTAAGCTGCCTCTACATCTGCACTCACCTTTGCATTGTGAGACGAATCATGGTTCTGGACTTATGTAAGCCACTAGACTACCAGTGCTTTCAACATCATTGTCACATTTTGTCTTTTCTTTCAATATACCAAAGCAAACTTTTTGCTTTGGCCACAATCATTATGGTGATGAGCGGGAGACACTCCTGTGTCTGGTCTTCAATCCAGATCATTCGAAGTCTCTCCATATCTGATACAGAACCTTCTTGATCTTGTTTGTTCTCAGTGTCTTCAACAAAGCAAATTCCTTAACAGCTTCTCTTGGTTTGTACATGAATTTGAGGCCATAGCTCTGAAGAAATGGAAAGGCAACAGGCGTTGATGATTTTGAGCCTTCGGAGCCTTGAATCAATTTTGATTTTATTTCCAGGCCAATCACTTGACACAGCCTCGTCCTGGCAACATTAGCAGTGAGTTTTTTATATTTAGGGTCTATGGTGAACAAAACAACATGAGTCTAAATCAAGCACAAGGGAAGATGATGCAATCAAGAGACAGAATAAAGATGAGGTGTAAAAGGCTATTCCCAGCCTAACACAGCTTCACAGTAAGCCATTTCTGTAAGTTGAACAAAATATACTAATCAATTATAAAAAATTGTTAAATACTTAAAATGGTAGCAGTCCTTTGACATTCATTTTCTATTGTTCGAATACTATATGCTATATGAAACCATCTCTGTTTTATATTACAACATCACTAGGTGATAAGAATTTTTCAGTTCCACTCTAATCTTGTGAAATAACCACTGAGTGCTGGCTTTTTGTTGGCCAAAGTCCTCACCATGCAGCTCAGAGCTGTACTCCACACACGGGGCCGTAGGAACGTACATGCTTCTGCTTGTCCTCCTCCCTTGTTCCATTGGGATGTTTCATCTTGTTTCATGCTGGAAAAAAGCCCAGTAGAGGTAGAAAGGAAGGAGAAAGAGTTCCCAAGCCCTAGCCCCCGCTAAGCCCTCAGACAGCCTCCCAGCTAATAGTTTTCATGAATTTTTCAGACATGGGTGTCAGCCACTCTCTGGAAAGTGGATTCTCTGCACCCCAAAAGACACACCCCAGCAAATGGAATGTAGAACTGAGGCAAAATGCTTGCAAACAAAATAAAAGACTATTGCTGTTTATACCATTATATTTTGGAGTGGCTTATTATGTATTACCAGATAACTACTAAAAATGTGTTTTTGTGGACATGAACAAGCTCAGTGGCTTAAAACAACACGTTTTATACCCTACTATACCATAGGTTAGAAGCCAAATGTGAGTCTCACTGGGCTGAAATCAAGATTTTGGCATATCTTGCATCTTCTGTAAAGCTCTGACATGAGAATTGACTTTCCTGCCTTTCCTGGCTTTGGAAATAGCCCACACATCCCAGGACTTGTGCTCTCCTGCCTCCACCTTGCAAGCCAGGGATGGGTGATGCTGCTATCTCACAGCACCAACCTGGACCCCACTGGTGCCTCTCTCTCACTCTTAAGGACTTTCGGGATTGCATTGGGATGACCTACCTGGTTAGAAACTTTAATTCCAGCTGCAACCTTAAATCTTCTTCACCGTGAAACCGCGTGCTCACAGGTTCCCAGGGTTTAGGATGTGAACACGTCTGCAGGGCAATTATTCTGCTATACAAGAATCAAGGGCAAGAGGCCATTGAATCTGTGTCTTAGTTGTAAAATTGAATCTGTATCTTAGTTGTAAAATAGCAGTTAAAATAAATTTTATGGCCTGTAGATATTAGCCAAAGCACTCCATTCCTTAAGGTTTAAGTAAAATTGGTTCAAGCATCAGGTCTCATGTGGGCTTCACATTCTCTTAGTCATTCCAGAAGTTCTGGCAGAGTATCTCCTAAATTTGTTAAGTTTATGAGTATTCTCACCATCTCACTATCATGTCCTTGATCCGTACTATATCTCACTTAATTATAATATTCTTCTTATCCTTGATGGTCACAAAGTGGCAAACCAAATCAAACAAACTGTAATAAAAGATAAAGCCCATAGACTGATTTTCTGAAAACTGTGAGGGGGAAAAAGGGAACATCTGCCAAGAGTAACTTAGGGCTGCTGTGGACGTTCTCATCAAACGCAGGTCAGGCTGCTTTCCCACATGCCTCAGCTGTCTATTCAGGAGCAAACCGAAAGAAAATGGAATTGTCCTACTGTTTCCTAGGCAGCAGGTCAGCTCCTTCCAGCCCTGACTCCATGGTGAGCGGCAGCTCCCTATAGGCACAAAGCTCACCGTGGTGGCCCTGTTCTCCTTTCTCCATCCCTCAACAGGGTCTGCAAGAGGAAGAGAGAGAGACTTAATTCCAGACTTAATACTGCCGCCACCTTCCTCAATATCCCCCAAGGAAAGAGGAAAATGTGAAAATGTTACTATCTGTTTTGCCCTAAAATGTATTTTTTCTCCACAACATCCTAAGAGCCTGGTAACTATGAACATAAAGTAAATTTTATGTAACTTTGATATTAGGTGAATCTTGTGGATTCAGAGGTCTAGGAATTTTACAGTAAGTGTTTTTCTGGCTTTTTTGTTTGTTTGTTTTGTTTTCTTTTTTCTTTTTCTTGCAGTCCTTAGGCCCTATTGTGATTCAAAGACAGAAAAAGCAGACAGGGAAAGCAGACTGAGGAGGCTTCTAATCAGCAGGGCAAAGCACCTGATAATGTGTGCTTGTGAAATAGAGGGGGAAAAAGGCCCATTCTTGCCAGGAGCTGGCCTTGGCCAGAGCAGCACAGTGCCAAGGCAGAGAGATAAGGACCCCAGATGTAATCCAGGTCTACAAGGGTGCTTCGGAGCTCCCAAGGAAAATCAAAAACTAATAACCAGATTACACATTTTGAGCTCTGTGCTCTGTGGACTTCTGCTGAATTTTGGATGAGATGAGAGAGGGGAAAGGCGGGGTGGCTGGGGAGGAAAAACTAGACCTTCCATAGCAACGAGCACAGGTGTTGCACAAACTCCTCTCTTAACTGATGCCCCAGGGCTCAAGTGGGCGTTTGGCGTATGCTAAAATTGTGTTAATATTTGTTTAGGAAGATATATTAAGCTTTGGTTTAAAAAAATAGCAGGGCAAAGTTGTGAATAACTTGAAAAATATTGGAAAGGCCACAGCCTCAAATAATATAGAAGTCATAGTAATGGCTGCGCATCTCAATACCGCACAGTGGTCACGCATCGTATTATGATGAGTGACTTTTACATGTCACGTCGACTCACCTAACTCTCACAGAGAGAAGTAGGTGTATTTCACTCATTTCCAGGATACAAAACTGTCTCAGGAACTCTGCAGAACAAGGCTGCAGTCCCAGCTTCCCAACATCCTAAAAGCCAGGTAACCATTTGTGAAATGAGATAATTATGCCTACCGTTTCTCGATGTGAAAATTAAATAAATTGATGTGTAAAAATCACATATCACAGCACAATATGTGAACCATAGCACATAGGATGTGCTGGAGAGTGGCAAATACATATGTGTATTTGAGCATATATATATATATATATGTAATTATCCAATCAAAGAAATTGATCTTGCAAGCCAGATATCCAGAAAAAATACTAGAATATGAGAATTATTCTAACTCAGGTTTATATACCTGGAGAAAATAATTGATTCCAAATGCAAAATGTAGCCTTGTATTCAAGCAAAAGCAATTTGCTTGCTATCACGTCAGAAGGGCCATAAATACTAAACCAAAGGAGAAAAAATTTAAGTCCAGATTTAAGTGTAGAAATGAAACAGGAAAAAAATAACAGAAGACTCTTTATTATAGTAACTTATTTATTGTGTATGTCGTGCACACATAAAAGCGCTGGAATGGGCAGAGGGGGATGTTATGACACATAAATTTTGCATTAGAAGCAAGCTTAAAGAACATCTGTTTTAAAATGTCTTATTTTACACATAAAGAAATTGAGACTCTTTAGAGCGTGACTTCTAGATAGGACCCAAAGCAACCCATGAGATGATGAGACTGTTGGGATGTTTTTGATGGATTACCTTTTAGAACTGGCTGTTTCTCAAAGTCTTGCCTGTAGGTTTTCCACAGTGGCCAACAAACCAACCGGATCACTGAGGTCTCAAGTGAATCGGACACATCTAATGCAATGCCCATAGCTCTTCACCAAGGTTTAATCAAGTGCATCTCTCTGTTTATCATTCATTTTAAAGACTTGGTGGTATTTTGCTGAAATTTAAGTTTATTTAACATGATCATCCTTGATTTTCACTGCCGTTTATTTATTCCCACTTAAACCAACCAACAACCCTTACTGAATCTGCCTTCTGAACTGGCCACCCGAGTCCAGCACACCATCACGTTTTACCTGGGGCAAGTTAACAGCCTTCTGTATAGTCTCCTTGCTTGCATCTCTGTCTCACAATGTCAGAGATATTCTAGGTAAAGGTCAACTTGCTGGACTTACATCCAGTCCTATGTCTGAGGTTTTTCCCTACAATTAGAATAATATCCAAACCCTTCACATAGCCTGCAAAAGACCATGTGATCTAGTCCCTGTCTGCCTCATGTAACCCATCTCGCACCTCTTACTCATCTTCCACTTGATCGGATGCTCCAGATGTACCTGACTTCATCCTCTTCCTTGAATAATCCCAATTCTTTTCTACCTTGGTATCCTAGTGGCATATTTCTTCTGTTTGGGATGTTGTTAGACAAAGTCTCCCAGATCCAGTTATTTCTTGTCAATCATATCCCTACTTACATGTAACCTCAGAGTTGCCTTCCCCAGCACCTAATAACTAAGACTTCTCATTGATCTCTATTGGGTCATTGTTACTGTTTCACTTTCATTGTAGCATCTAATACTTTCCTGCTTTATTTATTTGTTTAGTTTATTATTGTAATTCCAGCATTTGCATCAATGAATGACAATAGTAGATTATATATATATATATATAATCATATATATATACACATACATGAAGGTCCCCTGAGTCATTGAAGGGGCTCACCGACTGACAAAAAGTATAATATATGAGAAGGAGACTCAGAAGCCCAAGTATTGCTCTTTTTCTCTCTCTTTCTTCTTTTCCCCATTTTTATTGATTTTATTTGTGATACACAATAATTCATTAAACTTGAGAATTTTGTGCGCATAGGTACTGTAACAACTCCACATTCCCTCCCCTGCCCCCTTTCTCGCCATCCTAACCCCTCCCTCATCCTCTGACTCCCACCCTCTCACTTACTTGACTCTATGATTCATTTATACTCTGAGTTTCTCATATTAGAGAAACCATGTGCTATATAATCTTTAAGTCTGATTCACTTCACTAAGTATAATGGTCTCAAGTTGTGTCCATTTAACGTCCATCTGTCTTTATGGCAGAACTGTACTCCATTGTGTGTATGCGTGCTGTGTTTTTTACTAGTCTATTAATGGATATTTTAGTATCTTTGACGATTTAGCTATTATTAGTTGTGCTGCTGTAAACATGGGCATGCATGTATCCCTACTACTATATGATGCTTTAACATTTTTGGAAAGATATCTAGAAGAGACATCACTGGATCAAATGGAATATCTATTTTCAGTTTCTTGAGGAATCTCTATACTGTTTTCCATGGAAGCTGTACCAGTTTACAGGCCCAGTAGTAATGTAAAAGAGCTATACACCATGAACAAATTGGCCTTATTTCAGGGGTGCAATGACAGTTTAACATATGTAAATCAATTAGTGTAAACACCTCATAAATAAAAGCAAGAACAAAAAACATATGTTTATCTCAATAGATACAGAGAAAGACTTTGACAAAAGCTAGGGTCTATTCATGATTTTTAAAAACCTGAGGAAAATAGGTATAGAAGGACCTTACCTCAAATTCATAGAAATCATTTATAGAAAACCTACTGCCAACATTACATTAAGTGGAGAAAAGTTAAAAACATTTCCCCTTATATCAGTAAAACAACAAGCCTGTCCATTCTTATAACTCCTACTCAGTATATTCCTAGGAACTCTAGCCAAAGCAATCAGGCAGGAGAATGAAATAAAGGAAATACGGATTGCAAGGAAATAAGTCAAACTATTCTTATTTGCAGATGACAGGAATCCCTACAGAGAAGACCCCAATAACTCTACCAAGAGACTCTTATAACTAGTTAACAAATTCAGCCAAGTTGGAGGATGCAAAATTAATACAAACAGCTCAATAGCATTCCTCTACACTGACAATGAACTAACTGAGAAAGAGCTGGGAATATTAATCTCATTCTTAGTAGCTCTTCAAAAAAGTAAATACCTAGGAATAAACATAACCGAGGAAGTAAAGGACCTCCACAAGGAAAACTACATTATGCTGAAGAAGAAAATTGAAGAGGACATTAGAAATGTTTCTCTGATTTCAGGACTAAAATGGAGGCACTCAGTATTTCTCCTGAGCATCAACATGTTTATTGCATTTCCGAGTGATAGAATATTTCACCACAACTTTTCTACATCAGTATCTTAAATTTGCAAATAAAATTACTAATTTTTAAATTTCACCATTTCTTTGGAAAAATATATACATTTGTTAGCTTTACCATATTCGGTTTATTTTTATGTTATTGGCTTTCTTCACGTCTTTCTTCATGTCTTCAAGGTGTTCACAAGTGCTCATATTTCTGAATAGTGGCACCTTTTACATGTGGGCTGATTTCCAAATTCTAGTTAAAAATGTTAATAATGGGCAATAGGAAAACAGGTTTCAGTGATCAATGTAACAGAATATGAATCATGGATTTGCCTCTGCATTATAACTGTTTGTTTTCACAAAAGCCTCTAAATATGTCATCAAATGAAGTAAAAACATTACTTGCAATATGGTTTCCAAAGTGCAAAGCCATATGTGGTTAGTAGTGGATGAAGAAAGGAGAATAAAAATAATGTGTAAAGCCCTGAGTGCCCCTGCCGTGGGGACTCTGCTTTAGACAGCAGCCAGCCTACAGCCTTCAGGAGAGCAAACCCAACCTTCCCCCCTGAGAAGCCTGATCCTCTGCCTGGCCTACCCTTGAAATACTGCTCCTTTAAGTCTTAAGTTCTGTGGTGGCAGTGATGGCAGTGGTGCTGTTGTTATTGTTGTTGTTTAAAAGAAGGCCCCTTACTCGAGAACCATGTTGGATAAATCTTTAGAAAACTGGATTACTCTGAGCATCTTTTGGAGAACTTAAACTTGAAACAAGGCCTTTTCCCTTTTTTCTTCCAGATCCTATTGTGGACTTTATTACCCATGAACTTCTTTGAGCCAAGAAGATTGCCAGAGGTGAGAGATGGGGTTATCTGTACTTGAATTTCTAGGGGAAAAGATGTTGCTTTTTGTTAAAAATGATTTCCATCTGAATAGGAGAGATTATAAAAAAAATTTCCTCAAAATAAAGTGGCTTATATAGATGCAGTGTTTAATTTTTATGCTGTCAATAGGAAAACAAATACCAGATCAAGGAATGAGATATGAGGCCATTTTGAATAAAGAATGCTCGAATTATAAAATTAGACAATCATTAGTCTTTGCATTAGATAATAATTAATCACATGTATTCTTTAGGTGCCCACATAGTAACTACTGTCTCTTCTGGGCAGGATAGACAAATGAGTGTATGAGCCTCAAAATTTTAGTCAGGGTGCTTATTAATATTATTAATTAATAATAATCTAAAATTAACTTATAAATTCTCCTGCTGATTTCAAAACTCTAGAACCAAGTTGTTTCGGCTTATTAACTTACTACGAGGTCACTGATAAATGTAGTATAAGAATACCATACAATACAAAACTAAAACATAAATAAGGTATGATAAAATGTCTGCTTCAAGAAGGGACCTAGAATTGGGAAATAAGAAATAAGCTGTGATTATTATAATTATTATGATAATATTATAGGGTATTTGGAAAATATATGAGAAAATAATACTTTCAGCATCCTCACAAACCTGTTATCTGTAACGTGTCTTTCAAAATGTTTCTGTATATTTACATATCTTTTACAGAATGGCAGTCCTGTTTTATGTATGCTATTTTTAATTTTTCAGCATACTTGTCAGAAGTATTTTTCATTTTTCTAACACTTGACTTCGATTGTAACAAATTACTTTATAGGTGCCTCTACCATAATGTAATCAAGACTTTCATTATCATTTGATATTTGGTTTTTTAAATATAAAGATGATGTTAGCAATTGATTTTTTTTGCAAGTCAGAGATTTTTAACTTAGATAAATAGATGAAAATGGGATTTCCACATCTATGCCTTTTCAACATTTTTGCAACAGTTGTTTTGCCTTTTCAAATTTATCTTGAAATGGCAAAACAATTATTTGTCTGATTGTATGTGAGGAACCCAGATTCACATCAAGATTATTAAGTAAAATGTGTCTATCCATCCACCTGTCTCTCTGTAAATTGAAAGGTTAAAAGTGTTCATTTCTTCATGTCTTCATTATTATCTCTATGATTCCGAGTGAGAACATTTTAACATGTCAAGAAAAAAATTACATTTCTCCTTTTGTATAGTGCTTTACAGCTTCTTAAATTAAATTTACCCATTTGTTGGAAGGCCTTTTCAACAGAAATCCAAGGTTGTTGAAGGTACAGAGGCAGAAAGGCAGAGGATGTTAATTTGTCTGGATTACAGAGTGCACGAGAGGAAAAGGCAAAAACTGAAGATACAAATTAAACAATGACCAAATCACAGTTCACAAAAGGAAGGTGAGCTTCCTCGGTGGAACTTAGAGGATTCTTTTCTTGCAAGAGTTATGTCAGATGTTCATTAACAGCTCTCAAATAGAATTTGTTCTAGTTTGATTCATAAACTAACAAATCCTACGTATTTCCTCTTCTTCTGACTCATGAAACATGTCCTTTGACAAAGATAGTAACTCTGAGCGTATGTTGAATGTGCGCTTGCTAAACACTGCTCTAGAATATCAGTGTTAGCTTTTACATCACTGAGATTTTAGTGTAAGAGAGAAAAGTAATGTCTTTTTTCTTGACCTATCACTGTGTTCATGGCTGTTATCCCTATAACAAGAAGCAATTAACAAGACAAAGGTATATATATATATATATATATATATATATATATATATATATATATTATATATATATATATATATATATATATATATATAATATATATAATATATATATATATATAATATATATTATATATATAATATATATAAAATATATATATATATATATATATATATATATATATATATATATATACACGTATTTAACAAAAGCTTTAGGTGACATGGGAGGGGAGCCTTTAGAAATGAAAACCCAAAGAAATCGCAAATCTTTACTCTTTCACAGGTAGTTGTCCATATGTACGATTGGAGAATGAAAGGGTGTGGTCTGATAGGAAGAAGCTAGGGCAACTTAGAGAGTCCTCTGTTTTTCAGATTCGTTTGTTACCTCTTTGTTTGGCATTCCTTTCTTTCTTCTGGGACTCAGATCAAATATTTGACTCATGTGAGTCTCCCGGGGGACAGAGAGAGAAGGTCAGTTAGCCAATTTCCCGGGTTTTAGCCTCTTCTGGGAAGGATGGCGAAAGAATAAGAGAACTTTGGCTTCTGGCAATGTGCTGTGTTTGGGGGCTGACTGTTCTGAACCCCATCAATAGTTAAACAAGAACCTCAGCTTACAGTTTAACAATGTCCACTATCTTATGCAAGATATTTGAGTAATGCCACACCAGCCCCGTAATACATTCAACATATGATGCAACCGAAAGAAAAGCACTCATTATTAAGGCAATCAAAGTCAAGTACAATAGTGCCATCTTCAGTGTGACTAGCAGAGCACTGCCACGGCTCCAAAGGCACAGTCGGTTAGCATGCGGTGCTTCCATGACTACCAAAGCACATTATTGCACTTGTTCTAAGAGACTTGAAAATTGTTCCATACTCCATGACTATAAATTTCTTTGCTTTTGCTCATTTTCTACATTTCCGTTTCAGATAAGTATGTTTGGAGTGTGTGTGTGTGTGTGTGTGTGTGTGTGTGTGTGTGTGTGTGTTGAGATGTAGTAAATGTTGGTACCCTAGTTATTTACTTTTGTCAAATAATACAGTATTTATTATATGGGCAGATTCAAAGAGTATGTTCTTGATAGCTTATGAGAGTAGTAACCCAGCACTCTGGGAGGCTGAGGCAGAAGGGTCACAAGTTTGATCCTAGCTTTGACAATACAGCAACTTAGGGAGACCCTGTCTAAATAAAAATTTTAAAAACTGGGCAGGGACACATTTCAGTGTGAAGGCCCTGGATTCAACCCTTGGTACCCACCCCAAGCCCCCTACAACATACAAAGAAAGCCAATAGCAGCAAATATGGAATACAGATATTTTTCTTGTACTGGGGTTTGTGTAATTCAGCATTATCTTATCAAGTCTGTATGAAACAGGACAACATTTCCATGCCCACCATCTGTTATAGCTGGCTCCTAATCCCAAACTCATACCTACAGAGGAAAAAAACGGTTAATAGCCAGATATAGCTGCTTTGCTTCACAAGCTTTATTCTCTGTTTACTGAAGCAGTCGGTGATACAGATGAGGGGAGTGTAAGGATTCTGGCCTGGGGGGCATCTTCTTAGTGAATTGAAGTGACCAGCCACTGCTCTCAGGCAAAGTGTATTTCTGGTTTGTCCTTGCCTAATAGTATAACTATCAAAACAAACTGCATTATTAAAAATCATGCATCAAAAATAGCCATGTATTCCTTATCTAAAATTCTACCTCTCTCTGCTGTGGCTTGCTTTCCACTCTGCATTGTGGTTAAAATGTGATGTTTTTTTTCCCTAATGAGCTTTGCTGATATTCGATTTTGTGTTTATTTTTTCATTTATAGTTCGGTGTTATTTACTGACTTATTCACATATTTGACTACTGCTAGTAAAGAGTGGGGTATGGATATTTAATTATCTCAATACTTTGCTTATATCATTTCAAACATTTAGACATTGAAAATTGTTCTCGGTTTGTATTTAGACACATAGAGATAGTACCAAGCCTAGTCATTGTCAATAAATTCTGCTTGCACAAAAAATATGAGGGCCATACTATTTGTAGGGCATCCATGAAGTGGATCTCAACAAAAAAGAAAATTACTCGCTGGCTGCGGGGTCATGAGGAAGGTTTCCTGATACGGGACATGGGAGAGCCGCTGTCACCCAGTCACTCAGTAAGCCGTCCCGTAAGTAGAAGAAGAGCTGTTGAAACCGGGCTTGGGTTTAGGAAATGATGCATTCGCGTGTGATATTCCATAAACTTCCTCCAAGAAAAACTCCCCTGGTGCGTCTGTATCCACCTTCTAACCACTGTGGAACTGCTGGTTTGGCTGATTTTCGAATGACTTTATTAGACTGGGCTTTTTGGCTGGCAAGTTCCTGCCTTTTATGTACTAAGAATACAGTGTATTATTCACAAAGTTACCCAAGGGAAGAGGTATACAGGATGTGTCCGCCTTGTGGAGGAAGTATTGAGAACTTGACGTGAGCCAGGCTCCAGGATTCATGTTGGAATGTTTTTTATTGCTATTGTTCAATCTCTCTCTCTCTCTCTCTCTCTCTCTCTCTCTCTCTCTCTCTCTCTCTCTCTCTCTCTCTGTCCCCTCTCAGCCAGAAAATGTTGCGCAGGTATTATTCATCACTGAAAATACACTCTGTTACAGACTGTTTAGTTTATGTGCCAGAGCAAATACAGTTACAGACAATTTATTTAATGGGACAAGGAAGTCTTGATGTCTCACCATAAGTTCTGATTGGAACAAAAGGAAAGCAGCAATGAATTTACCAAGTTTGACGCACACAAGGGGGAGTTTATTGTCTTCATTCCCTCTAATTATTTTGTTTTGTTGAAATTCTTCTCTATGGATAAAGAAAGGCAGCAGCAGAAGATAACAGCGAGATATAGATCTTACTCTGTTTGGAAGTAGCAGGTGTGTCTGAGGTACAGCAGTGCTGAGTTTGCTGGGTGTGCACACTCTAGGAACAGGAACCCAAGCAGCAGCTACAAATTGCTAGGATAGGAACTAATGTTAGAAAGGGAAAAAATTGGGAAATAGTATGCAGAAGGTTAGAGTCTAAGCCTCGGTTTCAAAACCAGAAAGACCCAACTCGGGAGAGAAGAAATCAAAGACCTTCAGGAACACGGCTATGGCTGACACATCTTGAGACCCCTAGGGCTTCCAGCACAGTGCCCTGCCCACTCCCGCGGTGATGGCTCTGAATCTGGGCAGGATCCTTCCTGTAGGTGGGGGAAGTCCAGTCCTGTTACAAAGCAGAGGTGCAGAGCAGCCAGAAATGCGTTTGCCATAAAAGCCACATAGTTTTCTTCTCAACTCCTGACCTTGTTGGGAACATGTGTTTTTGTCTCCAGTCTTTCTTTGATGATAAATATTCTGTGGTGATACATTATCTTTTTCATTCATTATTATTCTTCTTCTCAAAAGTATTTTTTTGCTATGGTATCTGAGGTTGCTTCAGTGGGAAAAGAAATCTGTTTTGTTTAAAGAAGATAAAGAAATCAACTAATTAGTCTCCTCAAATGTTAATTGTTGTACCAAGTGATGACTTGGAATTTGTGCATAATTATCATAGATTTTACTCAGGCTGCTGTCTAATGGTACTGTAATGTAAATACAAATTCCATTTGTAGCTCAGAATTTCCTGCAGAGATACTCTGAAGTTAATGAACCTGTACAAATCTTTCAGATTGAGTGCTCATTCCTTCTTTTGCTAGATATGAGTTGATTATAAGTTACATAAACAGTCGGCTCCTCTTCTCAAATAAAGTAGAAAGTTGAAATTACTCCAAGAAAAAGACTTTAGTGTGTTAGATTTGACATCTACCACAATTTTCAACTATCCAGATAAACGAAATAAGTAGAAAAATATCTCATATTCAAGAATCCTCATTCCTTTTAATTATCTTTTAATTGACTTTCTGTGTCCTTTAATAAAGATTAAAGTTTTTTATAATCATACAGAGTTCATGACTCCCTCATACCCTCGATGCCACTGAAGTCAGAGTTTTACATAATAATTGGTGATTTAAAATGCAGTAGCATGGTAGACAAGCTGTAAGCTGATGGCCTTGAATTAGCATAGACTTTGATAAGATTTTTATTTGACTGCCCTGGAAATCATATGCTTTAGAACAGAGTTATTTAGAATTGGGTAGAAACCAGAAGTAAGGAGAACAGAAATTTCTAAATCAAATTTAGTGAACCAGAGAAATAATGAAACTGAAATTGGCTCAAGAATTATGTTTTTTTTTTTTGTCTTCTCTCTCACTCCACTGCCACAACCTCCAAGAGAGCCCAGCCAAAAGGGTGAAGAATTTTTAAGCAACGTCGAGAAATGGAAACATTAGCCTGATTTGATCATTAGAGATTGTATACTTGTATCAGATTATCACACTGTGCCCCATAAACATATTAATTATAACTACATATTTAAAAATATGAAACAAAGAAAGGATCACTGATTATGGAATCTAAAGTTCTTTTACTAAAAAAATCTAAATTCATAAATTGTACAACCTCTGTTCTAGCCTAAAATACCTTCATTTTCTTCAAACACACTCTTCAGGTATTCTGCAAGCGTCCCCCCTTGTACCATCATCCACTCTTTTGGGGGACATGATCTGATCAAAGGTTGTGACAGATTTTGCATTTGACTTTTATAGCAATTACAGTGTATAGTGTAAAAAATAATAATCATAACACAACAGAAGCTACCTGAGAGAACAGATTCCACCACAGAACCTGCTGTATTTGAGGATTGCGTAGGAATGCATGTTAGCAGGTTAGCATTGCTGCAGTCTCCTCATTGCATATATGTAAAAGCTTAAGAGAAGACAGACTCCAAACCTTGCTCAAAATGTCAAAAGCAAAGTTTTATTTTCATTAAACTAAGCCTAATAATACATGTGTTTATTTTTAATTCTAGTATTAGCTGTAAATATGATGTATGCTCCAACACATTAAGATTGCCTTTCCTTTAGTATTTCATTTCCAAGTATCACCATTCTAAAATTTTCCATGTTTCTTCCACTCTATATTTTACTATATTATTATTTCACCTATGCTCTCTAGTATTACCATTTTATTCTATATTTATTTTGGACTTCAACTCAATTGGGCTATTTTCAGAGGTTGTCCTATACTCATAAATCTGTTTTCTCTGAAGATAAACCTTAACAGCATTGTTTACTGTTGCCTGTAAATTGTACTCCGGTGAAATATTGAGACATATTTTACGTGATGCATCTGAGGAATGAAAGTTCCACATGTTACTTAGAGGTACCATTTCAAAATGCAGTATTTCACACCAACATCAATAGAGAGATTTTCCTTACATTCGCCTCAGTCTTTCTTCATTCAAGACAGTCACACCTAGTTGTTCGACAGTTGCTCTGATCATTGGGTCATTCTAGAGGCAGAAATGTAGTTGATAGCATGTTGCACGTTAGTATTCTCGTTCAAGGCTTCTTCCAAAGCTTATATCCTACCCAAGGTGGAGGGACTGGAGCCCTGAAAGGAAAACTCACCTGACTGATGAATCAGCGCTCCTTAATCTGGGTAAATAATCCAAATACCTGGAGAGCAGCTCCCATTTCTTCCAAACAACTTAACATCTCCTTTGAAATCAGAAACTGAGAGGTTTTTATTTTTTTCATTTTTACTCTTACGAAAAAAGATCAGTTCTTATTCAGAGAAACTGGAACTGGGATGCCTCTAAAGTAATGATACTCAGATTTTTTAAATCTCTGAACACTTTATAGCTATAAATGTTTTTGAAGACCTCAAATAGGTTTTTTTCATCGTGTGGGTTATATTTATTAATGTTCACATATTATAAACCAAAACTTTAGTTAATTTTAAGAAACAATTGACTGATGTTATATTAAAATAATATCTTTTTAAGAAAGAAAAATGACATTTTCCAGAACAAACTAATGAGATGACAATACTTAAATTTTTTTGCAAATATCTTTATTGCTTAGCCCAACAGAACAAAAATTGATTCTTGTATCTGTTTTGTAATCAATCTGTTATAATTCATTAGTTTGCTGGAAGTGTAAGAAAAAATGGGCAACTGTCAATTTGAAGCCATGTGTGAGGATTATATTTCTACCACTTCCTAGCATAAAAAGTCTGCCAGGCTCCCCAGTTCTAAGTCGCCATCGTATTTTGCAACCAAATACATTACGAAGATTCTCTCATCCCCTTGCCAATGACACTTCAATATTTCTCTTGAATTGACTGTGCTTGGATGAGCCCTGGCTGTATACTTTAGTTTGTTCTCATTAGGGATAAATTTCTTATCTATGGAATCCTTGAACTGTAATTTGAAATCAAATACTTCAAGTTGCATTATTTATAAGGAAAATTCTGATCTGAGCATAAGATTTTCTAGTCCAATCTCACTATTTTGCAAATAAGAAAACAAAAGCAAATAAGAGCTAAATGATGTTACCACGTGTATATATAAAGTATGGCAAATACTGCATCTACGCCTTTATAGACAGTCAATTGACTTCAGCGTAGTTAGGCAATGTGATGGCCTGCATAAACGTGGCTTTGAAAAGTATATGTAGAACACCTTTCCCATAATAATAACCTCACATAGTAAAACTTATTCCACAGTTGATGTCACTAACTCTGAACTGCCACATCATAGCGAGCTGAGGGAGTTGAGCACTTACTTGACAGAGCCATGAACTAAGCCAGGATCTCTCAGGATGAAAAGTAACCCTACTTCAGACCATCCAAAGTCAGTAGACCTCCCTCAGGGAGAACTGATGGAGAGCAATTCTGTTCAGATATTATGCCATTCCTGTCCTATATTTGTAAATACTGTCCAGTATTTTTGATGTCCAGTTCTTTGATTCATTTTGATCTGCCTTTAGTGTGCGGAGACAGGTATGGGTCTAGTTTCATTGTCCTGCGTGTGGAGGTCCAGTTTTCCCAGCACCATTTGTTGAAGATGCTGTCTTTTCTCCATTGATTGTTTTGGCCCTTTTGTCAAAGATCAGTTGACTAAGGATATTTGGGTTTGTTTCAGTATACTCAATTCTGTTCCACTGGTCCTCTTGTCTGTTATTATACCAATACCATACTAGATTTAATCACTGTTGCTTTGTAGTATTTTTTTTTTTTTTTGAAATCTGGAATTGTGATTCCTCCAGCTTTGCCCTTGTTACTCCGAATTGCTTTAGAGATTCTGGATCTTTTCTGGTTCCATATAAAACTTAAGGTTTTTTCTAGTTCCATGAAGAGTATAGTTGGTATTTTGATTGGTATTGCATTGAACCTGTAAAGTAGATTTGGGAATATGGCCATTTTGACAATATTAGTTCTTCCTATCCAAGAACATGGAATGCCTTTCCATTTTCTAAAGTCCTCTTCAATCTCTTTCTTTAGGGGGTTGTAGTTTTCTTTGTATAGGTCTTTCACCTCTTTGTCAAGATTTACTCCTAAGTATTTTATTTGTGTGTCTGTGTGTTTGTGTGTGTGTGTGTGTTGCTGTTGTAAAGAGGTTTGTTTTCTTGATTTCTGTCTCTTTAGATTCATTGTTGGTGTGTAGGAATGTTATTGATTTGTGGGTATTGAATTTATAACCTGCTACTTTGCTGAATGTATTTATTAGTTCTAAGAGTCTTTGGGTGGAATTTTTGAGTCTTCTGTGTAGAGTGTTATGTCATCTGCAAATACGGATATCTTTACTTCTTCCTTGCCAATGCACATTCCTTTTATTCCTTGGTCTTGCCTGATGGCTCTCGACAGAACTTCAAGTACTATGTTAAATAATAAGGGTGACAGTAGACATTCTTGTCTTGTTCCTGGATGCAGTATGAATGCTTTCAGTCTTTCTCCATTTAGGATTATATTGGCTGAATAGCTTGATTCATGCTGAGGTAGGGTCCTTCTATTACTATTTTTTTCAGTCTCTATCATAAATGAGTGCTGAATTTTGTCAAGTACTTTCTCTTCATCTAATGAGATAATCATACGATTTTTATCTTTGCATCTGTTAATGTGGTGTAGTACAGATAAAATATTCTCTAATATTGAGGATCAAATATGTGTATTTATGTACACCTATAATCCCAGCATTCTGGGAAGCTGAAGTAGAAGAGTTGAGCTAACTAAGCCTTGTCAAATTGGCATACAAGACCTTATTGCAAAGCAAAAATATAGATATGTAGAGAGAGAGAGAGAAAGATAGATAGATAGATAGATAGATAGATAGATAGGTAGATAGATAGATAATGGGTTTTAGCCCTAAAAGGTATCTTTCATGCTGCCTTGTCCATATATCGGTTTGTATAATACTGAGTTGTCTTCTCGGGAAGAAATGGGTTGCCATGGAACTGTCCATGGTTCTCATTCAGGGAATCATTTTTCAACCTTCTGTGCCAGTCTACTCTGCTTCCAAGTATTTCTAAAACATCAAGCTTCTTTGTGAGTCTTGCTGTGGTTATTTCTTGAAATGATGCCCGTGTTTACTATGCACTGAGATCTTTACTGCAGGTTAATATTGGCAGTCCTACCCTCTTTCTATTCCCCTTCCTCTTAGCAGTAGCTTCATCTTTGCCAAAAATCTGCCCACCTACTTTTTATTCACTGGTCTAGGCACACTGCCCAGTTAGAGACAGAGCAGTGGTGCTGGTTGACCATAGGAGTAACTAATAAGAATTATTTAAAGTTGTCTGAGAAGCTTTCCCTGTCCCAAAATATCTCCTTCTTTTACACTTGTCATGTGACAGAGTCTCCGTTTGGAAATCTTGCATTAAAGAAAGAACTATAATGAGTGAATTATGTAGAACAATGGATTAAGAATTAGATTTATATATCTTTTCTAATTAACATTCACAATATCTTCATTAGGTATATGTTATTATCTCTAATTTACATATATTGAGACCAAGACTCAATGAATTTAATAACATATCCAACTTAACATTTCTAGTATGCAGAACAACCAGTCTAGAAAAATCTCAGATATCATTCAGTGCATTGCTATTTGCATGTAAGTAACTTAATACCCTTTTTATTTAGGTGGGGTTTTTTTTCTATGTTGCCTCTTCATTCATGAGTGACTGAGGGTAGGGAAGATATGCATTCCTTACCAACTGCCTGCATGCAGGTGGAAAGCTATGTAACCAAAAATCTCTAACTTCTTTGCTCATACCAGGTAACATGCAATGAAATCACAGTGATTTCTCCAGTGCCACAAGCTCGTTGACCACCACAAGGCAAGGCAGCTTTATGGTTTTTGAGGTTAGAGTTGCCATTAATGCCAACATTTCCATAGCCAGGATGAAGGAAAAGTTTGCAAGCAATGAATTCAAGCTTTGTCCTTTGAGAGCAAGATGTCATTATCTCTATCAGCTTTTGTTCACACTTTTAAAGCTCATTTTATAGTTTCACTTAATCTTCAATCCCTTCTAATTTTAAAGTTCCAGGGTTCTGGGAGCCAAGTTTATGTTAAGCCCTTCTCTGACCAGCCAGCTAGTGAATAATGCAAAATAGTCTCTTCCTCTCAAGGCCCTTAAATTAATCACACTCTTTGCCATAAAAGCTAATAGTCAATAGTTGTGAGATTTAGAAAAAAAATGTACCTTAAGGAGAGGAATATGCAGCCCTTCCTTTGTTCTCCAAATACTCATCTCCATCTATGTGCAAAATATACCCACCTGATTGAGGCGTATTCCTGAAGCTCAACCTATTACAGCATCAATTCAAAATCCATCTAAATCTCATGTGAATATCATTTTATCATAAGTGTCAAGTGACTTTTATTTATCATTGAAATAAGTGTGTGCGAGTTGTTGTGTTTGTTCCATTCTGAGGTGGAAGTCCTCTCTTATCGCCTCAGAAAACACAGGATTTTTCCCTAGATTTCATCCCACTTTGGGTATTAATATTGAAATTTTGAAGTAAATAAAAGCTTCAGACCTCCAGCATTCTTTTTCAGTTGCCTAAATTTAGTTTTTCAATTTAATTATATTATAAATGGATGAAAGTTAAACTGCTCCTCTTGAGAGTTAGCCAAATGCACTCGATATGTTGATGCCTGAAGTGAGGCTTCTTTCTGGTGTTGGGATCAGTTATATTAGCTTCTTGAAGATTCTGGAATCTATTCTTACAAACCTGATTCATTCTAGTGTCTTTAATTACATTATCAACCATGTGACAGGCACAACTTGCTATGTACACAATAGTTTCCACCTGAGAGCTGTATGTGAATGTATTTTCAGACAACTAAGTACAAACATCAGTGAAATGCAATATGTATGTTTGTATCATTTCAAGTAACTTAACTAGGTAACAAAGAAACAGGAATTTTGCTTCCTACATACATGAAATGTTCATGCAGATACCATCTAATTTCACAACTTACTCATCCATAATTATCATTTGAGAATTTGTTCATTCAGAGATACTTCCCAATTTTGTAGATATTAAAAATAAACCATACATATCTTAGATTTAATATGATATAATAACTCCATATAACTATTCTTCTGTATCCTTAGACTCAAATCAGATATAATTTTATTAACCTCTTATTATCTCATTGTGTTCAGCCAGTACCTTTTTATTGAAATTTTAAATTAAGTTGTAACTTTGTTATACATATCCTTATCCTGAAACAGAGTACAAACATTTTAACACTTATCCCAAAGACTGTCTTGATGGGAATTAAGAAAAAAGTCTAGAATAGTATGCAAATAATAATGCCATTTTATAAATCTCAGTTGCTTGTGTGTCTTATTTTTAGCCCCCATTTTAACTTTCCATGTATATATTTTTGAGTGAATAAAGTGACGGATTAGCCCTTTAAGCCACTATAATCATCAATACCTTACTTCTACACAGCCTGAAGAAGTTTGCCATCCTGAACTGTGAGAAAGAAGAAAGTGGAGAAAGCTGTTGTGTTAGTCACTCTTCCGTCACTCAGACAAATACCTGACACTGCAGTGTAAAAGGGGGGGGGGGGGGGGTTTGGCTCATAGATTCAAAAGATTTAGTGCAGGCATGGACAGCTGGACCTACGGAAAGAAGGACACATGGGAGGCAGATGGAGGGAAACTGCTCAGCCCATAACAGAGAGGGGCCAGGACAAAACACACCCTTGCAAGCTGTGCCACCGAGGCCACCTGCAAGTGTGCATTGCCTTCTGAGAGCACATCCTGCTGTGACTTTATCAGTGGACTTGACTGATGAGTGATCAATCACTCTCTGAAAGCCTCACTCCTGAACTTTAGGGAACATTGTAGATGGAAACCATTGCAGATCTGGGTAATGAGGAAGTATCAGTGAGCTGCAGCCCTGCCCACTCACAGGCTACCTGAGAGTCACTGGGAGATGAATTTGTTGCATGTGCAGGTGAGGACAAGGGCTAGTGGGAATGGTGGAAGACAAAGGTTGCCTGATTCTTCATTTATCATAAGGATTCAATCAATCCACATGCGTTTGCCACTACTGTTCCACAGCTGTGAAAGGGAGGCCCAAGCTGTGGATGCTGGGTTAATATCAGGGAGATAGGGCAGGGCTGTGGGAAGACGGAAGAACATGCCACCTCCTAAAGCGCCAGCTCAGAAGTTCAGTGCTTATGCATATGCTCATGAGCACTGGAGGAAAGTCATAACCTGAAACTATACATCCAGAATTGCAACTCACCAGCCAGTGGTGGGACCTTCTGCTAAGAGAAACACTCGTCTGTCTTAAGTGTTTTTTCTTTTCTCTATTAATGAAGACTTGTATTTAAATCTTGTAAATATTTCCTTCAATCCAGTGATATGTCTACTGGGAATCTTCCCAAAAGATTTAAAGCATCATATAAGAGAGATACATGTACACCCATGTTCATGGCAGCACAACTAACAGTAGCTAAAATGTGGAAGACACCAGCATACCCAGTGGATACATAAATTATGGTATATGTACACAATGGAGAACAACTCATCTATAAAGAAAGATAGTTTTGAGGCTTTTGAAGGTAAATGGAGACAACTTGAGACCATCATGCTCAGTGAAGTGAGTCAGACTCTGAAGGTTACATATCAAATGGTTTCACTAATATAAGAAACCCAGAATATAGTCATTTTATAGAATCAAATGGGGGGGGATAGTAGGAGTCAGGAAAAAAGGATAGAAGGAGGGTTTGTAGTTTTGAAGCAATCTATATGTGCACAAAGTAATCAAGTTCAGTGTAAACATTATGTCTTGCATATGTACATATTAATAAAATGGAAATAATAAAAGGATTCTGGGTTTAGTCTTAAACATGTTACTCTATCCAGTTTCCTGACTCATTTTTGTTAATCACGATGTCCTGCCTGATGTGTGTCCATTGATCTCTTTCCTACCTTTCTTCTGTACATTGACTCAAATCAGATTTAAGTGGAACCAAGAGTCAAGTACAGAAGTGAAATGGCTAAAGTCCCCCATGGTACCTGCACATGAAGAGCTGCTAACCTGCAAAGCTACCAGTGGTGGCCCTCCGCAGGCCTTCTTCCTTCAATTAGACTGTGCTCGCCTTCACAGATAAAGTTCCAGGGTGTGTGTGTGTGTGTGTGTGTGTGTGTGTGTGTGTGTGTATCCTCATAGCTGAACTACAGTACCCAGAAGGGCAGTTGGTTAGCATTGTGGCAGCTCCAGGAGGAAGAAAAGAGCCCATTGTCTCCTTACAAAAAGCTTAAAATAGAACTTCACTTCTAAATGCTTCATAACCTCATGTCAGCTCTGATCTATTTTCTGACTTACTATGACCATGGGGTCTTTCATCCACAGTGTTGCTCTCTAGGTTTCTCCAAATCTTTATCAGAGGCCTTTCCTTATGGATAGCAAATTAAATTTTTTTCAAGGTTGAATCACATTTTATTTTGGGGGTATATTTTAATCTAAATACAGTGGAGTGTGTCTCAATTCTTAATGGTGTCTGCAACAATTCCCAAATTAGAAAACTCTTCAAACTTTCCCATCCATGTGTTGTTTTCTTTATTTTTTTCAAAACCTCTCACTGTGTTAACATAATAACTGATATTTGTGTAGCGTTTTACAGTTTACAGAATACTTTCAGATCTATCATCTCCTGAGGAATGGTATTTTTAGGCACTCTTTTTACTGACTGAGTTAAAACAGTATTCAGGATATTAAAGAGTTTGGTCTGGGAATATAGCCCAGTGATAGAACACTTCCCTACTATGTGTAATATAGGCAAGAGCCTGGATTCATGGCCCAGAATCGCACAAGTACCACGTCTGCACCTGCACGTGCGCGCGCGCGCGCGCGTGCACACACACACACACACACACACACACACACACACACACACACACATCCAGTCATCCATTTTGTCAAAGGCTACACAGCTACAAACAGAGATGACACTGAAGCTGGTCACTTGTCCCCAAATGCCACACCCTTTGTACCTCCCAGGGCTCCCTCCCTCCCGAATACTTTCTGCCTCTGTATAGCCACACAAGAATTGAGAGGTGGCAAATGTAATCATTGCAAGTACTTAACCAGAAGAAATCAAATAAATCAGTGTCTTGATATTTTACTGTGAACTTTAGCCAGATCTTCTTTTTTCATGCTTTTGTCAACATGAAAGCAAGACAAAATGAGGGACAAATGCTTTAAAGGCATTAGTAACTGATATTATTGGCTACTCATCATGCACTGTAGTCTACGCAAAGTGCTTTCCAAATACCATCTCAAATAAACCAATAGCAAATCTATGAAGAAAGAAAGTATTATTAGGTCCTAATTTTGTAGATCAAGAAACTGAATTATATATGAGCACAAAATTGTCAAGCTTAATGTAACCAGCATGTATCGTATTCTTATACCAGTAGAAACGGGGGGAAAGGAAACTGGACTCAGTGATTGCGCAGGTCATACCAGCTAGTAAACAGTGTGGTGAGGACTTGAACCCCGCATTCGTGGCTCCAGTCTACACAGTCTTATTCATTAAATCATTGAGATAGAGAGCGTTCTGTAATCGATGCTAGGTTAGCATTTCACTGCACACTGACTGCATTCATTAGGAAGTATTCAGTCTCTCAGAAGTTCAGGATTTTCTGTCGTTGAAATGATTAAAGAAGTTTCAAAAATCAGCACCTAGTTAGTAGGCAGTGAATGTCAGCTAGTATTCTACTGACTCTGTACTTCATTTATTTCTCAAGTACACCTGCCATGCGTGCCAGTGGCCCCCTATTACTCAATCTTCAGGCGCTCCACCTCTCCTGCGCATCCGCACCTGCGCATGTCCTGGCGCTCCTGCTTTCCCATCTTGGACCATACAGCATGAGGCCCACTCACTCTTTACGTGGTGATGGGATTTCAAAGAGGTGTTAATCATAGCATCTTGTGTGTTACATCGTTACAACCACGCTGTCTTTTCCCAATATCTTTTTATGGAAAATGCCAGAAGTCATTTGATTAATCTCTAGGACGATTCGAGCACATTCTCCGTGTATAAAAGGAACCGGTGCCAGCTGCAGCCATCTCCCATTCACACCACATGATTTACAATCAGAGGCTTCCATCTCCGGAGCTGCTTCTCCTGCTCCATCCTCTTCTCAGCTGTTAGGCTGGATCGTGGACTAATCCCTCAGAGACAGAGCAGTGGTGCTTGATGATTCTCTACACTTAAGTGGATTTGTTTGTACACTTCCTTGCCCTAGGCTATGGCTTGCTTTTCTCTCACGTTTTGTTTCCCACTTTTCTTGCCGCTTAAAACTTACTCATCAAAATTTCTCTCTGTTTTTGCCCTACAATGATTTGGTGGAACACTTGTGCTAAGCCTCGCTTTGAAGGGCAGTGTTTCATTCGTGCCACTACAGCTGAAATTACATTTCTCTAGAATATGGACAGGAACAAAAATTCTGAGCTCAATATTCAACCCAGTCACACTGTAATAAAATAAATGTGAAATGCCTTTAATTGGAACAGACATTTTATGATCTGAATATTTCTGTAAACTGAGTCCATACAACCAATGTAGCCAAAATTAGCATACATTAAGAGGCATAAAATTATAAACTGCACATGTGGATGAGCTTTATTGACATTATAAGATATTATGGTGATACTTTCTATCAGATTTCCTCATTTGCATTAAAAACAATGAGACTTGTGAATAGTACTGACATAATTAGAAATTAAACCTTTTTAGATTCACAATGTTTATTACTCCAAACAATTATATTTCTGAACTTTTAGCAGATGGCCGGTATTAAGTTCTGGTGAACCTTTTCCATTGCAGTGGAACCAACATGTTGCATGATGTAGTATTGGCAAGGACATACTTTCACTGAAAATAAGCTAGTGGATGGAAACTCATGCATCTGAGAGTGTCATGTTTGTAATTTTGGCAAAACAATTGCTTCCATTGTTGACTCTCCAGTCTCTCGGCATGGGAATAAAAACAATGATCAATTTGGTGGGAATCTGTAATTGAAGAAAGGGTAGGGAAAATGGAGGCAAATGAATCCACTGAGTGGTTTTATAGTTTGTGTGAGCAGAGCAAATGTTCTTTGATGGGAGGCATTTAATGGAGGGCATTTCTCCTGTACTTGAAGTACTGGAATTCTATTGGCATAGCATTAATCTATAATGACCTCACATTAAATATAATTAAATGGAAAGAAAAAATAGTCAAGAGGTTTTCTTTTGTAGACAGTGAATGTTATAGCATAAGAGCCAACGCTTTCTGAAGTTTTACTGTGTGTCAGACATGATACAGATCTTCAGATAAAACTATTTTAGTCCTAACAACTTCCTGTGAGATAGATACTGTTTCCTATCCACCCCCCATTTCACACTTGAAGAAAGTGAGACAAACAGACTTCACACAGTTGGTAAATGTCAGCTAGACTGAAAAGCTGCAAAATGTAGCCATAAAGGGGTTTATTTCTGACCCTGTGAGGCCAGTTTTAGGAAAGTTGTTGGGTGAGAGAGGGAAGGGTTTTCTCATCAGCCAGATCCCTAAAGATAGAGACAGAAGGAGGCTGTGGCAGCTTTTTTCCCTCATTGTATTGATATGTACGAGTGCAGAATTTAAGGTTTACAATGGAGTTGAGCATTTTGTGCACATACATTTCTTGTCAAAGTGACAAGGGCTTCCCCGCTCTCCTTTTGTCCCTCCCCTTACCCTCCCTTCCCTCCCTTCACCCCCCCACCTCCCTCTTTCGCTTTGTCTTTCTTTTAAAGTTCCATGAGATAGTTGTGATCTGGGTCTCT